>CAMOHE010041264.1:0-54309 GCA_946598075.1 Artocarpus hirsutus | reverse complement strand
TAAAACTCCTTGAATTAACTCCAAAGAAATTTTGATATTTTAACAAATGATAGTAGGGGAAAAATTTTGAGAGGAAGAGGAAGAAAGAAAAACGTGATAAGTAGAGGGAGAGAGAGAGAAAAATATCGAGGGAAAGAGAGAGAGAGAGAGCATGAGAAAGAAATCGTGAGAGAGAGAGAAATGAAAGAAAATGTCTGAGAAAATTTTGAGGGTGGAAAAATTCACGTGAATGAGAAAAGAATGAGAGAGAATGTTTGTATTTTAATTTCAGAAATTCTTTTATGAAAATGAGGCAATTACACGTGGAAATGAAGGGAATTAAGGAAAATCATTTGATTACGTTACAAAAGAAAGTCTACTCTCCATATTAAATCAGAATTTTCTGACTAAATGGAAGGCAAAATTTGTGTGAACGGATGGAATAGAGAGAGAAAAGTCAAAACTTCCACGAATATTTCGAGTTACCATACTTTGTCTCTTTCAAAATGGGAAAACTTATCCATTAATTCAATTAATTCAAAAGTCAATTGTTTCTTTACCATAATTAAAGAAATCATTCTATAATTATGTTATTTATCTAGAACAAATCATCCTTATCACAATTCAACCTTATCATAAATTTTGTGAAATTTCTGCTGACTACATGTCAGCTGTCATCGGCCTGCCGATCACTGAAGTCCGGCCTACCAATGATATACCATCGACTTGCCGTTTTGAGGAAAACATTTCAGCCTGCCGGACTGAATGGTCCGGCCTGCTGATCTGCCCTTAAACAAAAATCATTCATAACATTTAATTATCAATAAAAATATAATTAAACATATAACATTAATGACATGAACATTTGAGCACATCAATTCCTTGCGGGCATCACCTGTCATAACACTTAAAATAAAATGGTTAGCACCATCACATTATATATCATAACACTTATCATAATATAACATTTAACGTCGTCATTTATCATAGCATAATCCGTTACATAAAATTAGGCGGGCGTTACAATATATTTAATTGAAATTGTGAATTTGTGAATACGTGTAATATGTGAAATTATATGAATATGTGAAATTGTGTAGTTGGAATTGTAAACTTGTGAATATGTCAAGACTTGAATACATGAAATTATGTCAATATATGAAATTGGGAACTTGAAATTGTAAAGTTGTGAATATGTGAAGATGTGAATTTGTGCAATTATGTGAATATGTGAAATTGTGTAATTGAAATTATAAATTTGTGAATATGTGTAATATGTGAAATTATATGAATATGTGAAATTGTGTAATTGAAAATGTATGAAGTGGAATATGTGAAGATGTGAATCTGTGTAGTTTGTGATTTAATGTTCGTATGTATGTGTTAGTTTTTGCTTACTTTGCATAGGTACAATGTCTTACAAGATCGATAGTGACCAGTACAAGGACGAGTATGAAGACTGCACTCCATCTTCATCACAATATAGTAAGGAAAACCAACGCTGTAAGCCACAAAGACGAACCAAATTTGATTCGAAAGTAGACTTTAAGGGAAGGGCTACATTAATGAAAAAAATTCATTAGATCAGAAAGAAACGTTTAAGAATTGAAGTAACTTTTAATTCAAAAGGCCAACCGGAAGGTGCAGCCAGGTATGAATTAAGCAGTTGGATCAGAGTCCTTAGTCGAGAACACGTTCTGATATGGACAAAAGATTGGAGGCCTAAGGATTTAGATAAAGTAAAAGATGTGATTTGGAGAGAGATATATGAAGCTTTCACAATCGAGGATTGGTATAGGGAAAGGGCTTTGAAGGTTTGTGGTGAATTAGCAAAGGGGTTTAGATCTTACCTCTATGTTACCTTCGTACAGCCATACCTTTCCATTCTAGAGGAGGATGAAAATGTATATAAATGGCCTCCTATAGTAGTACACTGCTACCCCTCCATTAACGATGAGGATCGGGAAGCTTTTGTGAGGTATTGACGTTCCATTGAATTCCAACTGCTATCATCAAACGCAACAAAAATAAGAGCAAAAAATGAATACTACTCTATGGTTGGCTGAGTCGAATATAGAGAGCTTGAGCTATCCTTGATACATTAATATTTGACTCATATTACATATATCAATTTATTATTCTATCATTACTATGTTACAAACATAGCCTAACATAGTTTGCAAAGACGAGCGTGCTACCAACACAGGAGGAGTTGTGGGTAAAATCAAGTCAAGGTCCTGAAGGCTAGTTTAAAAATCCAAAAGTAGCATATATTGAGAACTTGATTGTAAGTTTACTGAATATGAACAATTAATTTATGATTTAATACCATATGAAGGATTGCTTGAATAACATGGTTGTGGTGTTATTTTACAGGATGAATACACAATGCAACAAAGTCAAGGGAGCTTCTAATCGGTTAGTAATGATGACATTCTGACGAGGGCACTAGGGAAATCGAAACATTCAGGATATGTTCGTGGTCAATCGAAGTATGTGAAATAGTCTCAATACTTCGACCTCCAAACAGGTACTTCAAAATTGAATAGCCAAATGTCGAAGATGTAGATGGAGATTGTAGAACTACGAGGTCTTATGACTGAGCTCATTTCCCAAGGACATGCCAAGTCGACGGATGATAGCATCTCACAACGCATCAGCTTCAAAGCCAGTTGTAACCCTCCCAATAATGCAGCAGAAGCTCTAGAAGCTCCAGAAGTCTAATTGTCACCTCCTCATCAAGAGCCCGAACAATGCAAGCTCTTTGTTAAGGATAGAATTAATGGTGGGTGTGCACTTGTTGTGCTTGGGAAGGTATGGATGGAGAGTCTTCCAACTGATATAGTTCATGAATGACTATTAGGGGAAGAGAACGTGTGCATTAGCATCACTATCATAAGAGTTAGAATAGCTGAATTGCCTGTTCCAACACTTGAAGCAACAACTGTGGGTGAAGCAGCTGGAAACTTCGTCACATGGCCGAAGAGGTTAGTTGAAGTCATCGCATTGACAAAGACAGGTTGTGCTCCTAGCCATGTTCCACAAGATCTAAGCAGAAAGAAACGCCAAAAAATGAAAAGCTCTACAAAAGCAAGAGAATCACAACTTGAGGTAGAACAAGAACAAGAACAAACCGTTGCTAATGAGCAACTGCCTGCATTTAACTTCGGTTCAATACCTCACGAATTTATGTAGTTGGCTCTATATGCACATTTTTTTATGTGTGATGGGTCGACGATTCAGTGCCCGATATTAGTAAATGTCACTAGCAATGAATTGCCTATCTATGTGGGGTATGAAGACATTTACTACTTCATCAACTTTGATAAAATTGGGGCAAACTGCATCCCAATATACCTCAGTTAATAACTCCCTCCTTATTTCATATTTTTAAAATATAGGTAGAGTGCTTTCAAATAATTAACTGTATTGTTTTTTATTGTAGTTTTTTGGCAGAATATTATGAACTACAAGGCTTGGCGCAAAATTTTGGCTTCATATCTTCGGCCATTGTTTTAAGTGTTGCAAGAGACCTACAGAGTGATCGTAGAGAGCATGCCATATCACTTCTCCACCTATTAGCTCAAGTACCGAGGGGAAATTATTTTTACTGCCATACAATGTTGGAGAACATTGGATGTTGGGACTTATTTCACCATGGGAGGACCAAACATATTGGTTTGACCCCCTTGGACACCCACCACGTGAGGATTTTGTATCAGTCATGAGATTGTAAGTATTAATGTTCTCTAATATAATTAACTATTTTTAGTCCCACATAATTGTATCGTCTATTAATTCATTTAAACATGACACATTGTTAGGGCGCTAAATGATTGGAAGCTTCAAGCGGGAAGCGGTGTCACAAACCGACTGAATGAAACGCTATATTCCAAATGTAAGTATCCAAGATAACAAGAAAACGTAGAATGTGGTTTTTTTATTCTACGTTTCATGCGGGATATAATTATAAGTGGTATACAAGCCTTAGGAAAAAAAAATTTATATACATACAGAGATATACATGAAGTTAGATTAGAGTGAGTACAATTTGTAAATAGGTATATGCTCTTTAGATAGATAGATGGAGATAGTAGATAAACAAATATTGCTCAAAAAAACTCAAATCTAAATGATCTTGTAAATACCTTGTAATTTCAAAATACACCAATTTTTGTATGCAATTAGGGCTTTGCTATAATAGATAACACACGAGACTGGCCATCTCATGGGAAATCAAAAATTTTTGGCAATTTTTTTTTTAGGGGGATACAAATTTTCCACAATGGTTTCTCAAGAAATCGTCGTGGAATACTTAAGTTTCCACAATGGTTTCTTAGGAAACCATCATGGAAACTAGAGTTTCCACGACAGTTTCACAACGGTTTCCTAGGAAATTGTGTCGTGGAAGAGCTACTTTCCACATCGTGGAAACTACGGTTTCCACAATGATTTTTCAAGAAATAGTCATCGAAAAGAACTTCATCCAATTCCTTTCTCGTGCTAATTTTTCTTTTACACGATGATAAAAAAACCATCGTGAAAACTCTTCATTGTACCACGATCGAGGTTTTCACAACGTTTTTTAACTATCATGAAATTTTTCCATGATGGTTTATAACCGTCGTGGAATCTGCAGTTTGTAGTAGTGATTATAGAGCTAATTAGATCGATATTAACTCAAATTAAACTAAAAATCCCCAAAAATGGCGCCAAAAAATTTGTTGTACCTACAAGTGCATGGAATCATACAAGTAAAAAAGTATACCGGAGTATCAATATCGTTTCCACGAGGATTGTATTCAATTCTAGTTAGGTACTGAAATTAGATAACTCTAAAATTATTTGACAACCAGAATTAAAATAAAACAAAAAATAAAATAAATGAAAAAGATAAAAATGAAAACTAGAAACTAAAACGAAAATACATGATAGTAAAGCGGGTCTAGAGGAGCTATTTCACTAAGTTTCCATTATGATTAATAATTGTCTAGATTATTGACAAATTAATTTCTCTGATTGATTGGCTTAGAAAACTCATATATCTCAATTTTTCCTCTCTGAATTAATTAATTGAACAATACCCAAAGTACTTAATTTCCATATCCTTATTTAAAATCAATCACTGAGCTTTCATTAAGCAGGTTTTGTTAGTTAGCCACAAAGAAAATCATAACTATCTCTCGACTCTACAATTCTCTATGTTGTATTTCGTAATCCTACATTTTGAATCCTCCTTTCCTAAGTACTAATCTTAAACACACAATTAACTAAGTGGTGATCAATTCATTAGAAGCATTAAACTCAAAGAAACATAAATAAATGAAAATAGAAATAAATTTGTATTAATCCAAGGCAATAAACCAAATACAATCTCAACTTGGGTCCATAACCCTCTAGACTAAAAAAGTTAGTCACACATAATCACAAATAAAGCTAAATACACAAACCAAAATATGAAAATGGAATCCATAGCAATAATCATTAACAAAATCCAAAAGAGTTTTTACATCATTAAAAAAACAAAAATTAAAAGAGAAAAAATATTAGAACTACTTTGTAGAGAAAACCCAAATTTTTTCTCCTCCTTTTCTTATAGTTTCAAAAATAGTCTTTCCTTGAATTTATTGAAGATGAGTTGTCAAGATTAGAACTCAATATAAAAAATAAGACAAAAAAACTAACACTAATTATTTATTTAATTTTTTTTTCATTTCCTCTCTTTGGAATCGCCACTCAAATTGTTGGAAAAAAAAAAGGGTTTCTTTGGGCACTGTTCCTCAGGCTACCCCTTCAAAATGGGATGCACCTTAGTTGGGAGTGAGCTACACATATGACTGAGATCAATTTGGAACTGATATGATAGTCTAAATCATGAATCTCTGTGAGTTTTACTTGCGAGAGTGGGCTTCATTTTACACATTGTTAAATTTGAATTTTTCTTCTCTCTTTTGGTCCCATTTTTGCTCCAATTTTACATTTTTACGTTATGTCTACACAAAAGAGGAACAAAAAATAAATGGAGGAGAAAAATAATAATAATAACAACAATAATAGCAACAACAACAGCAGTAACAACTGCAACAGTAGTAACAACAAAAACAACAATAATTCAATTAAGTAAAAATAAAAAACAAATAAATTCAAATTGACAAAAGTAAAAATAAAATATATAAAAATAAAAAAAGTTCAATAAAATTGAATAAAAATATCATGAACATCGCAAAAATATGCCCATTAAAGTGCATGAATAACTTTTTTTTTATAGAGTCATCAATTGTCAAGGGTGTGGTCAAGAACGCCACAGGTTTGATCAATGCCTAACTATTGTCTGTCAAGCATGTAAGCAACAAGAACATGAATACCACAATGCCCATTCTTTCAACAAGCTCCACGACAACCTCACGCTCACTATGTGGCCACACCACTCTAAACAATTTAACTTGGCTCCTTGACAATGGAGCATTTCACCATGTCGCTACCAACTTGAGCAATTTCTCTACTCATACACCATATGACTACTTTGACAACATTGTGATTGGTGATGGCACAGGCCATCCTATCACCGACATTGGTTCAATGTATCTTTCTACCCTTTCTCACCCTTTTTCATTAAGCAATGTCCTTTGTGTTCCAACTATAAAAAAGAATCTTATTTATATATCCATACTAAACCTAACCATCCTTAACCTAAGACTCTATCATAGTGGCTACCTAATGTGTCCTCTTCCTAGCTATCACTACATCATCTTCAAGTCTCAATTTTATTGCCTCAACATCCACAAATACCCTATGTGAGGATTCGAAACCTTCCTCCTTAACTCCAATCTTCTCTTTGCTCCTTGCTTCTTTTTCCTAGCTAGAGCTATGGCCTCCAAAACTCAACCTCGTGCCCCTCCAACACCTACCTTCCTTGCCACCACTTAAAAGCACAATGTCGTGGCCCTCAAATGCCAACACTGTGGCACCATTGAAAACCTCAACTTCTCCACATATTACCCTAAAACCACCAACAACTCAACCCTTGGACCTTCTCTCAACCACAATGCAACCTCTCCATGTGTTATTGTCACTACATCCTAATATAACATCCATAAACCAATCCAAAAACTCAATGTCATGGCTCAGTCGTAGGGATTTATTGATCATGATCATCTTCAACATGTCTATAAACTGTTCAAGGCTATTTATGGTCTTAAGTAAGCACCTCATGCCTGGTGTCATCCTGAGGGCCTCCTTTCGTCACAACGACAATATATCATCGATTTCTTTGTTTGCACTTGTATGACAAATGCTAAGCCAATTACTACGCCTCTTACACTTACTCCTTTGCTTGCTCTTCAACTTTGTACTACCCTTGTTGATCCTTTTGATTAGCAGATGATTTTTGGAAGCTTGCTTTAATTGTCACTCACTCAGCTTGGCATTACCTATATAGTGAATAAACTCATAGTTTAAGCATCATCCTACTGGCGACCACTAGAATGCTATAAAACGATTGTTGCGTTATTCTTCCTTGGCTCTCTATGCTTTTTTTTATGCTGATTGGGTAGATAATAAAGATTACTATACTTTAATAAGTGCCTATCTTGTTTAGCTAGGTCATAAGCCAATTTCTTAGAGTTCTAAGAAGCAATGAACTGTACCTTACTCCTTCACTAAAGCATAGTATTGTTCGGTTGCTACCATTGCTACTGAGCTAAGCTAGATTCGCTCTCTCCTAAAGGAACTTGATATTATTATTCCCTAAGAGCTAGTTATCTACTGTGATTAGGTTGGTTGTGTCAACCATTGGTCAAATCCCATTTCTCATTCTCTTAGAAGCATGTTGCACTTGATTATCACTTCATTTGTGATCAGATTCAGAGTGGTTTCTTCATATCGCCTATTATCTAGTTTCTTTTTTTTTTTAATATTTAAATTAGTTTAGGATCATTTTTGTAAACTCTATAAATACCTAGCTTATTCAAAAGAAAGGCTACGATATATTTTATCTTCTCTCTTATTTTTTATAGCTTCTTGGTCATGGTTGAAAATGAACCTGCTTCGTATTCCATCAGGTTCAAATGGAAATGAAACAAACATAAAATGTTTTTCCCTAAAGTTTATTTTTCTTTGATACTCCAATAATTTTGTCCATCGATTTTTGCTCAGATTCTTCTTGTTCCTTTGTTTGTTTTTTTTTTTTTTGGGTATAGTATTGTGGTTCGAGTTGTAGAATTTTTGTGATGTGATTTATGTATGTCTACGTTGCATGTTCTAAACTCATTTTACATCCTAATGGCATGTTTTGTATTTAGGTAGGAATTAAAAAATGAAGAAAAGGCTCCTATTTCTTTTGGTGCAAACTCAAAGTGTGATGAAAACTTTAGTGATTGTTGGGATTCTCTTAAGGTGAGATATGTTGTCCCCAATTTTTTTAAGCATTGTTTTCTATTTTAGATTATAATAGTCAGATAAAACTGATCTTGATTCTTGAAGGAATTGAAGTTTGAAGGTATCCTTGTTGCCACTGCCCTGCCAATGCGGCCAAACCCTAGAAATCATATTGTTTTAGTGCTCATTTTATATTGGTTATGTCGTGTAATGAGTTGGACTTTTTTGATTTTTTTGATTTTGGTGGTGGATTGATTTATTTTTGATTGTTTTATGTTTTTGAATTGAAAATGTTGTAAATAGTTTCTTGTTTGTTGGATGTATCTTGTTTCTTCTTTTTTATTTAGATTTTAATCATTACTTATGACTTTTGCCTCACTGGTTGAATAAACAACCCTTTTAGTTTCTTGTTTGTTGGATCTTAACTTATTGCTACCTATTTAGAAGTTTATTTGGTGTTATTCTTGATTATTAATTGTTGCTATTCTTCTTGTTCTTTTTTTTTTTTTTGATCTATTCGTTTGTAATTGTTTGTTCTATTTCAAAGATTTTTGATGAAATTTGTTAGTGGATTTTTATTACTGGAACCAGGTTGCTTGCTGTTAGAGGTTTAATTTAGAGGGTGGAAGACATTCTAAGGATTCTTAATATTTAAGTCTAGAACTTGGAGAATACTAACAAAACATATGAGGGATATGGAAAATAACAAAAACGGCTAATACATAATCTACTACAATAGCTTAATTTGCCTTCAAATCATCCTCTATTGTTTTTCTCAGGATGGAAGCACAGTTGCTATCTCAAAGTTGTTAGAATATTTGATTACTTCATTAGATATTTTGGTTTGTTTGTACAATTATGCTTACTATACTACTTTTCATGACGGTTAAAAAATCATCATGAAAACTTTAGTTATGGTATAAAATCGAGTTTTCATAATGGTTTTTTACCATCGTGGAACTTCAAAATAGGCACAAACATGGGCTTGTGTTCTGCACCTAAAACCATCGTGAAACAAGTGAGTTTTCACGACAGTTTGTCAAAAACCATTATGGAAACTCCACATTCCATGATGATTTTCTAAAAAACTGTCATGGACTAATGGTCCTCGGCCATCACTTACATGATAGTTTTTTGCTAAAACCATCACGAAAAATTGGTATTGCCCAAAATAAAAATTGACAAAATTTGTGATTTACTATGGGATGGCTAGTCTCATGTGTTATCCATTACAACAAAGCCCTGATTGCATACAAAAATTAATGTATATTGAAATTACAATGTATTTACAAGATTATTTTTATTTGACCTATTTTGAACATTCGTTTGTATACTATCTCTATCTAAACATGACACACCTATTTACAAATTGTACCCTCTCTAATCTAACTTCATTTATATCCATATGGATATAAAAATATTTTCTTCCTAAGGCTTGTATATCACTAGTAATTATATCTCACATGAAACATAGAATAAAAAAACCACATTCTACGTTTTCTTGTTGTCTTAGACACTTACGTCAGAATATAGAGTTCTATTCGGTTTATGACACCGCTTGAAGCTTCCAATTGTTAAGTGCCCTAACAATGTGGTATGATTAAATGAATTAATAGACAATACAATTTTTATAAGAGAACATTAATACTTACAATCTCGTGACTAATATGAAATCATCACGTTATGGGTGTTCGAGGAGATCAAACCAATATATTGGGTCATCCCATGGCGAAATAAGTGCAACATCCAATGTTCTCCAACATTTTATAGCACGAAGAATAACTTCCCCCTTGGTGCTTAAGCTAGTAAGTGGAGGAGTAATGTGGCACGTTCTCAACAATCACTGTGTGGGTCTCTTGTAGCACTTGAAACAATTGCCAGAGATATGAAGTCGAAATTGTACTCCTTTCCTTGAAGTTCATATTCTTCCACCAAAAAACCACAATAAAAAACAATATAGTCAATTATTTGAAAGCACCTTACAACTCTATCTACATTTTAAAATTTATGAATTATGGATAGAGTTATTACTTGAGGTATACCATGATACAGATCGCCCCTATTTGATCAAAGTTAATGAAGTAGTAAACTTCTTCATATCCCACATAGATAGGCAATTCATTGCCTATGACATTTGCCGGTATCAGGCAATGAATCATCAACCTATCGCGCATGAAAGAATGTGCCTGTAAAGCCAACTGCATAAATTCTAGAGGTACTGAAGTGAAGTTAAATATAGGCAGTGACTGATTCGCAACGAGTTGTTCTTGTTCTTGTTCTACCACAAGTTGTGATTGTCTTGCTTTTGTAGAGCTCTTCTTTTTTTGGCGTTTCTTTTCGCTTAGATCTTGTGGAACATGGCTAAGCGCTCGACTCCTCCTCGTCATTTTTGCAACTTCAACTAACTTCTTTGGCCATGCAAAGAAGCTTCCGTCGGCTTCACCCATAGTTATTGCATCAAATTTTGGAACAAGCAATTTAGTTATTCTAAATCTAATGGTAGTGATTCTAACATGCACGTTTTCTTCCTCTAATGGTCTTTCATGGACTGTATTAGTTGAAAAACTCTCCATCCGTGCCTTCCCAAGCACAACAAGTACACACCCATTTTTAATTCTATCCTCAACAAAGAGCCTACATTCTTGACCTTGTTTGGGCTCTTGACAAAGAGGTGACAATTGGACTTCTGGAGCTTATGGAGCTTCTGCTATATTGTCGGGAGGATTACAACTAGCTTGAAGCTTTTGCATTGTGAGATGCTATCATCCGGTGACCTAGCACATCCTTGGGAAATGAGTTTGGTCACATGACCTCATAGTTCTGCAATTTTCATTTGCATCTTTGACATTTAGGAATTCAATTTTGAACCTGATTGGAGATCAAAGTATTGAGACTGCTTCACATACTTTGATTGACCACGAACACGTCTTGAATGTTTTGGTTTCCCTAGTGCCCTCGTCAATATGTCTTCGTTACCGATGGATTGAAACGCTCCCTTGACTTTGTTGCATCATAAACTCATCTTGTAAAACAACAACAAAACCATGTTATTCTTAAGATCCTTCAATAGGTATTAAATTACAAATTAATAGTTTGTGTTCAATGAACTTACAATCAAGTTCCTAATTTCTCCTCCTCTTGAATTTCTAAACTGTCCATCGAGAGCTTGACATGATTTTACCCATAACTCTTCCCATGTTGGTAGTACACCTATCTTAGATAACTATATTATGCTATGTTAGTAACATATTAATGATAGAATAATTGATATATATAATACGAGTAAGATATTAATGTACCAATTATTGCTTGAGCTCTCTATATCTGACTCAGCCAACCATAGAGCAATATTTATTTTTTGCTCTTATTTTTCTTGCATTTGATGATAGTAGTTAGAATTTGGTATAACATCGATACCTCACAAAAGCTTCCCAACCGTCATCATTTATGGAGGGGTAGTAGTGTATTATCGTAGGAGGCTGCTTACATACATGTTCATCCTCCTTCGGAATAGAAAGGTATGGCTATACAAAGGTAATGTAAAGGTCAAATCTAAGCCCTTTGCTAATTCGCCACAAACATTCAAAGCCTTTTTTCTATACCAATCCTCGACTGTGAATGCTTTGTAAATCTCTCTCTAAATCACATCTTTTATTTATTCCAAATCCTTAGACCTTCAATCTTTAATCCATATAGGCACATGTTCTCGACTAAAGACCCCAATCCAACTACTAAATTCATGGTCGGGTACACCTTTTGGTTGGTCTTTTGAATCAAACGTCACTTATATTCTTAAACCTTTCTTTTTCATGTCATAAACTTTTTTCATCAAAGTAGCTCTTCACTAAAAATCTACTTTAGGATCGAATTTGGTTCGCTTTCATGGCTTACTATGTTGTTTTTCCTTGCTATATTGAGAGGAAGATAGAGTGCACTATTCGTACTCCTCCTTATAGTGGTTGATAGGGGTAGACAGGTGGGGGTGTGGGAAGGGGGCAGGTGGGGTGAGGGGGTTGGTGGGGGGTAGGGGTGGGGTGGGGTGGGGTGTGGGTGGGGGGGGACGTGCATGTGGCATGGGGCGGGGGTAGGGAGGGTAGGGGTGGGGGTGGCAAGGGGGAAGGGTGTGGCAAGGCGGCAAAGGAGGAAGAGGGGCAAGGCTAAGGCGAGGCGAGGCGAGGTGGAGAGGGAGACGAGGGCAAGAGGTGTAGGGCAAGGCGGTAGGGGAGGGTTAGGGGCAAGGCAGTGGGAAAGGCTAGGGTGGGAAAGTGGTGTGGCGAGGCCAAAGGGAAGGGGAGGGGCTAGAAAGAGAGGGAAGGGCAAGGCTAGGCGAGACGGAGTGGGAGGTGAGGGAGAGGGAGGTGCGAGGTAGGGCGAGGTAGAGGGGTAGGCAAGGGGGGAGGTGCAAGGCAGGGGCAAGAGAGGGAAAAAGGAGAGAGAGAGGGAGGTTTCACTTACCAGTGGCAAAGGCAACGACGGGGGAGCCAACAAGACGTCAATGGCGGGAGGTGACGACGATGGAAAGAGAGAGAGCTTAAGAGAGAGAGAGAGGGTAGCTACACAAAGGGGTATCAACTTGAAAATGGTGAGGGGGCGTATGATTTTCAAAATATATAGTGCCCTAGATGGACATTACATGACAATATTTCCTAGAAACCATTGTCTAATGTTAAAGCTTACACGACGTTTTCTAAGTAAACCGTCGTGTAAGCTAACCTTACACGACAATTTCTAGACAAACTGTCATGTAAGGTTTGTTTTTCATGAAGGTTTCTAAAGAAACCATCGTGAAATACCTTTTTTACAATGGTTTTCAAGGTAAACCGTCTTAAAAAAAAAGTCAAGTTTATACATTGCATAACTTTTTCTCTTTTGCCTAGGGTGGCCAACTCGTGTGTTAAGCATCCAATGGCTTAGAATATTGACTTTTGCCTATACCCTTAAAAAAAAGTGAAAAACAAAACAAAGAAATATATTTAAATAAATTAACAAATTTTTCTCTTTTTTTTTCATTGGTTCCTTAATACATATCCATTCCACATCTTCACGAAGTAAGTGCAAAACATTATCTTCAAAATCATCTATCTTTTTAACCAGTGGCAATCCCTTTGTGAATGAAGGGATGTCCGTGTAATCCTCAGCAACTTCTTCACCGTCAATAACTACTCTTGGCTTCATTGGGATGACTAGAGACAATTTCATATCTTAGGGATCCATAGTATAAAAAACTTGGATTGCTTATTATGCCATAATGAAGGGATCATTCTTATATCCTAATCTTCTAAAGTCAACCACCATGATGCCATCATTATTGGTCTTGACATAGATATTGTCGGCCTATTTGCACTTAAAAAGTGCTATGTGCAATCCCTCATAATCAAGTTCCTAAATATCTTCAATGAAACCATAGTAGTTCATGGTCCCATATATAGGATTCTTGTCCTTGGTGGAGACAATATGCATAGCCTCGGCACAAAGAGTCACACTACTATCTCGGAGATGATGCTTTTTATCTTTTTCACGAGTATAGAAAGTATAACAATTTATCAAATATGACATATACCTTGTAACTACCGACTGCAGTCCTCTAGCTAGGTTCTTCAAGTCTTGTGACATGCCTCCATCATATGATGTGGAGCACTTGCCATAGATGTGTGCTCCAATCCACAACCAAAAGGTATGGTTGTGTTCATCTTGCAATTACTTATCATTTCTTTCTCTTTTTGGGTTTGCCTTTTTTAATTCGTTCATGTGCACCTCAATGAAAGGCTCCACATCATTAGCATTGTGTAAGACATAAAGACAAGCTTGCTTCCACTCCTTTCAATTTACTGAGGAAGGAATGTCAGTAGATCATCCCCTAGCCTCAATGTTTATAGTCTTTGGCACACCAATTGCTTCCACTTTAGACAAGTATTCAAAGCAAAATTGAAGCAATTCCTAAGCTATGTAACTTTCTACAATACATCCCTCTGACCTATTTTGGTTCTTCACATAGCCCTTCAAAACCTTCATATATCTTTCAAATGGGTACATCCATCTCAAATATACTGGTCTGCATAACTTAACTTCACGTACTAAGTGCATCGTTAGATGAATCATGATGTCAAAAAATGCCAGTGGAAAATACTTCTCAAGCATGTATAAGGTTTGCACTAACTCTAATTGCTATAAATCTCGCATAATTGGATCAATTACCTTGGAGCATATTGAATTAAAGAACGTGAACAACTTGATAATTACAAATCTCACATCCTTTTAGAATTCTCCGCAAAGCAAATAGTAGTGATTGCTGCATCAACACATGACAATCATGTGTTTTCATGCCAATAAGTTTCAAATCTTTCATTGACACCAACTTTTTAAAGTTCAAAGAATAGCCATATGGTACTTCTAATGAAGCGAGCCATTCACAAAGTTTTCTCTTTTCTACACTTGATAACATCTGCTATGCTGGAGGTATGTAAGTATGGTTCCCTCTTTTCTCGAAAAACAGGTTAGGCCTAATGTACATTTCCATGAGATCGAACTGTGCTTTTTCACCATCCTTAGTCTTGCTTGGAATGTTAAGCAACATGCTGACTATGGATTCACAAAAATTTTTCTTAATATGCATAACATCTAAGCAATGACAAATAAAAGTGTCTTCCAATGTGGAAGATCAACAAAGATTGATCATTTTTTCTGTAGTCCATCAATTAGCTGCTCATCCTTACCTAGTTTTCTTTTTCCAAACACCACTTTTATATCTTTTATGATTTCAAATATTTGTTCACCTGTCAAAAGATAAGGATGGTCTCTTTCTTTGCTATTGCCATCAAAGGCTTTCTTTTCTTTGCAGTAATAATGATCTCTTTGCAAACATCTTCTATGACCAAGAAAAATGATTTTCTTACCATTCTTAACTGTTTGTGAGACGTTTCCTTCATACAAATAGGACAACCAATAGAAGTCTTCACTGAATAACTAAATAAATTGCCATAAGCGAGGAAGTCGTTAATTGTCCATATCAACATTGCACGGAGTGTGAACATCTCTTCTCGGTAAGCATCTCTAACTTCAAATCCATTTTTCTACAAGTATTTTAGGTCATTGATTAACGGTGTCAAGTATACATCAATGTTATTACCTGGTCAGTGAGGACCCGTAATTAAGAAAGACAACATCACAAACTTTGGCTTCATGCATATCTTTGGAGGGAGATTGTAGTTAACAAGTATTATGGGCTAAGTGCTATGCCTACTACTCATGTTACCATGTGGGTTCATTCTATCCGTCGACAAAGAAAAATGTCATTTCTTGAATCCGCACTAAAGTCAGGATGATCGGCTTCAAAAGTCTTCCATTATGGTCAATCTGCTAGGTGTCTAAGTATACCCTCGTCGACCCATTTCTCATGATGCTATTTCAAATTCTTGGCATGTTTTGGGTTTCTGAATAAACGCTTTAAACATGGTATCAGTGGAATGTGCCATAACACTTTTTTTGGCACTCTATTCTTACCGTCTTTTGGCTCCTTTCTTTTATTCCACCTTGTTTGTTGACAAACCGGACAATAATTCTCGTCCTCATACTCATTCTTATAAAGAACACAATTATTTTTGTAAGCATGAATTTTCTCATACTTCATTCCCAAAGTGCTCAAAGTCTTCTTAACCTCATATATACTAGTTGGTAATTTATGAACCTTTGGTAGAAGCCTTCCTAAAAATTCCAAAAGCTTTGTCAAACTAGAATTTGACCACCCACCCGACGTTTTCAAATTCCATAATCTAACCAAAGCAGACAATTTGTTGAAATTGGTACACCCCTCATACATGAGTGTCTCAGCATCATTCATCAGTGTCTCAAATAAACTTGGATGGTGTAAGAAATATTCTTCTAGATTATTGACTATGTCAACCATATTGTCGTGATGATCCATATTATCCTCCACAATAGCTTCCTTTTCTTTATTTACTAAAGTTGGATTAAAATTAGATTCGCCATGAAAATGCCACATTCAATAACTACTTATAATTCCTTTTCAAAATAAATATCCTCTAACAATTGGAAATAGACATAATCTATGGTTTCCACATTGAACACAAGGACACCGAATTTGATCACCATTGGCATGACTTTTGAAAAAATCCAAGAACTCTTTCGCACCATTCACAAATTCTCTAGACAATCAAAAATCTCACATCCATTTCTTATCCATTTTGCAAGTCCTAAATTGAAATAATAAACAACAATTTAATTAACATTAAATTCATAAATTATACATACCCACCATATTCTAACCATAAAACAAAAACATTCACCCATCATAAAAAAAATTACACATACCCATCATAAAACAAATAAATCATACACATGATCCACAATACAATAAACACATATTAAACAACCAAATCAACAATAATTTATTAATTTCTAATAAAAACTTACAATTAGGAATGAGATTAAGGAGTATAGAGGCGGAGAGGGATGACGGTAATAGTTTCAAAGGGGTCGGTGTTCATATTTGAGAGGTAAATTTCTAATTTATATTTGATTGTTGAGGTGGGAAATGGGTTTTTAAATGAGCTACCACGATGGTTTTTTGAAAAATCATCATGGTATTTACTGTCTTTACCATGATGGTTTTCTAAAAAACTGTTGTGGGATATTAAGCTTACCATGATGGTTTTATAAAAAAATATCATGGTAGATGCCGTCTATACCACAATAGTTTTTGTCTTCACGGGCGTAACTCCCCACGTGTTTTTCTTTTATCATGATGGTTTTTTAGAAAATGTCGTTAAATGAAGGTCATATAATCTCGAATTTTTTGTAATGTTAGATACGCCTATACCACAACAAACAAAGGCTTTTGCAACAACATTAATAGCAGTGATATTTGTCATACATTGCTAATAATGTGTTATTTGCAATGAAATGTTGTCAAAAAAAGCTATCATTTATTAACCTCGAACATGTCGTCGCTATTATTATTTGCATGTTGTCGCAAATATTACAACATTAGCAACGATATGTCGTCACAAACAAAGTAGAAATTGTCCTTAAATATTTATGATGACATGTCATCACAATTACTTATTGTCTCCAAAAGTAATTTGGCATCGAACTTGACACGTGATTTTGACAACATTGTCATCATAAATACTAGTAGAATATAGTTAACACTGAGGGGTCAGAGATATTTATTCTGAGTCATTTACGACAACTTGTCATCGCAAATGGTTAAGTACTTACTATTTTGGGGAAAAAATGGCAGAAAGTTTGGTAGTTTCCCAAAATAATTCGCTATGACTTTTTTTAAAGTTGTCACAAAAGGCGATTCCAGAAACTTCCCAAAACCATTTTTATTTTTTTCCAGCTTAATCTAAATTGCGTCGTTGTGATTATTAATAGCTACTGCATTTTATGTATTTGCGATGACAAGTTTTGCATATAAACTAGAACACAAAACCTTTTCCTTAATTTTTTCCAACTTTCTTCTTTCCTGCTCGTAGTTTCTCTCATCCTCTTTGGCCAAAATCCCTCCTTAATGCTAAAAAAACCTATTTCATTTATATTTCACTCTAGATTACAATATAACCCAAAAATCCTCAAAAAAACTCAAAAAGTGCCCCCAAAATTGAAAAAATTCCAAAATTTCTTGTTTCTCTTCCCACTGCCGCTATCATAGTTGTTGTTGCTTGTTGTTGCCGCTAGTTTCATGCTACCACGACTAAGTTTTCAACCCCTAGTTTTAGTGGGTATTTGATTGTGTAAGTTATTAGTTGTTTTTATTTTTAAAAAATGTTTTAAAATGTTTTAAAATTTGTGTAATGTGGTTGTGTTTAGATTGTGATTTTGTTGTTATGAAGTTACATTTTTTATTTAGGTGATTTTGTTGATATAAGATGGTCTTTGAATTGTGATTATGGTGTTATGATAGTTATGTTTTTTATTTGTATTGGGAAGTTTGTCAATATATGGTTGTTAAGGAATTTAATAATTATGTTTTTGATGATATATTTTGCATTGGAAATTTTGTTAATATAAGGTTGTTGATGAATTTAGGTGTATGATTGATGTTTTTAGTCAAAATTTTCATTATAATCTTTATTGTGTTTAAGTTGTTTTAAGTTAGTTAATAGTTTCCATTGAAAATTATATTAAGTTAATATAATGTAAAATTAATATCATGCATGATAATAACAAAAAAAGTTGAAATAACAAATATGTAAAATCTTAAAGTTATTAAGAAAAATAATTTAATTAATTAAAAGATGTTATATAATTAAAAAAATTAGAAGAATTATTAATTAATTAATTAATTAATTAAAGGATATTATATGATTTATAAATATAAAAATATGGATATAATTTAGTTAATAAACTATTAAGTGATATTTTTTTATTAAAAAATATTAAAATAGTAATAAAACAAAAATAGAAAAAAAAGAAATATTATACACATAGTGTAATATTTTCAAATAGAAAAGATATAAAATTTTTTAAAAAATTATTGACGAATCTAAAATAAATAATATAATATGTTATTTTAATTAACAAGTAAAAATAAATCTAAATTAAAATTATATGTTATTATAAAAGTATTGAATGAAATTGATATGGAATATTAGAGTTTAATAATTATAATATTATTGTTTAAGAAATTAAAATATTAATTGTAATTAGAAGCAATAAGAAATTTTGGACATAAAATTATCAAAAAATTTGATAAGATTTCATAAACTTAAAAAAAAAATGTTACTTTTCTTTAATATGGTTTGATATGTGACTAGATAGTGACAAAAACAACGTACACGGGTACGACTTTATGTTTTCATTTTGGAAGTGTTTGCATAAATTAACCTTAGACCTGTTTGAGGATCGGCACGCAATAACCAATGCTTGAATTGTCTCGTTTGGACACTTTGGTAGTTTAATTTATATGTTTGTCATTCAATTTAGTTGCACCTTTGGTAGAGGTTTTGGTACGTCTTCTTTTGTTCTCTTGGTATGCGCCTGATAACACACTTAGTGGAACTAAAGGGAGATGATAGCACACTTAGGAGAACTAAAGGGAGATGCTACCGAAAGTTTTGCAAAAAAGGCGTGTTGTAGGATGAGTGATACAATGTGTAAATTACAATACTAAATGGGATAAGGCCTTATCCTGTAGGTTGGAGTATAGGTGGTGTGTAGAATTGCATGTATACATACATTGACATGACTAACTTTAATGATTATGTCTATTATTGTTTATAGTTGAAATGCCAATTTGCTAGAGTTGGATATATGTGAAGAACTGGTTGTTAGATGAGATGGTTTGTTTGCTTTTATTGAGGTGGCAAAGAAATGCAAATTCAATTGCGCATATTAGTTGTGCATGTCTAAAATATATAAATCATGCTGCTAGTAGAAATAGTGAGAGCACACACACATCTATTTGGTTTTGATATAATGTACACTAAATGGAGTCATCGTGGTGAAGTAGATGCGGTTTCAAGTACTGAGCCAATTTTAAGTGAACCAGTAGATGAGGTGTTTGCATTCATAAACCAGTTGTAATTACTAGTTATTATAAAAATTGACTTTGATAATCGAATATACTCTTTTAACACATTCAAATTGCTGGACAGGCCAACACGGAGACCTAAAAGCCGATGACTGCCATGAACAAGTAAGGCGACATGCATCGTCATGGGGATACTTGGGTTAACTCCTAAACACAACAAACTTTTGTAAGCAGTTTTATTTTTTATATCATCTTTTTTTATTTAAGTTACTCTGTGTATTTATAACATGTGTTTAAATTTATTTTTGTGGACAATGGAGGAGGAAAGAGAAACCCAAAGGACATAGAAGCTTCCAATTCATCTAGAACCACTACAAGAAATATTGCATTTAACGATACATTATTTACGACATGTAGTTTTTGAATTTCATTGAAAAGTACGTACAACAACATCTCCAACAAATATGTTGTTAATGACATTTGAAACATAATTAAAAATGTCTATATAGACGCCGTATTAAAGGTCTCCTTTTAAGGATAATAGTTTAGTGTCGTTAAATTATTTAACGACAAGTAGGAGATATCGTCAAAGCCTTAGAGATTCTACGACATCCCTCATAGATGACACCTTGACCAATATCCTCTATAAGGGGTGTCCTAGATTCTCCAAGACTTTGACAACATCTTTTACTTGTCGTTAAATAATTTAACGACACTAAACTATTGTCATTAAAAGGAGACCTTTAATACGGTATCTATATAGATATCATTAATCATTGTTTCAAATGTCATTAACGACATCTTTGTTGAAAATGTCGTTGTATATACTTTTCAATAACACTCAAAAACTACATATCGTAAATAATATCGCTAAATGTAGTTTTTCTTGTAGTGAACTGTGGTTAACGTAGAGCTAGGAAATTTTGGAGCAAGTCATGGGTACATGTAGAGAATCCAAGACCGAAGTAGGCCCCACACTCCCATGGAGGACTCACTTTGGCCCTGCTTCATCCTTTATTTCCCAATTGGACGGAATATCTTCGGCTGTGTTGACCTGCACATTGAAGAGTATTTATGAAGATCATATAAGCAAAACCTATGGTTATACGAAAACTAGAAGAAGATGATGGAGTTGATGGCCCTAACGTTCAATTCCCGCCCATTACTTGTCCATAACCTTATATCCCTCCAGGTCCTCTACCTCCTTCAAACCTGTTTATGATAACTATAGTGATGCTACAAATTTAGTGGATTAGAATGTATATTGTTTTTATTTATCTAGCCTATTTGATACTTTTACACAATTATTTACATTATAATCTTTGGTTTTATTTTATTAATGAGACAATTATTATCATTTGTCTTTTTTAATATTAATTTATTTTCATCATTATAATTTGAATAGTTTTATTAAATTTTGAACTTAAATATATAGTAATAAAATCCATTAATTAAAATAACAAATTAAAAATTAATAAAAATAAATTTATTATAATATTATAAATATTTAATTAAAACCAAGAGAAAGTATTCGCGATGAAATTTAGATATATATATTGTCACAAAAAATAACAAAAACTAAACTTTTTGCGATGACAATTTGAAAAAGTCGTCTAAACAAATAGCCACATCAGCATTTGTAGACATATGTGCGACGACTTTTTTGAAGTGTTGTTGCTAAAAATTGATGCTATGTCAGCCCAACAGAACTCTCGATGCTATAATTGCAGTGATTCTTTAGCGACAATAATAATCACTAATATGTTGCAAATAATTTATTTGTGATCAATTATTAGCAATGACATATTTGGGACTGCATATTGTTGCAAATATCATTTTTGTCCTCTTTTATACAAATGCCGCAGCTAATAACCTTGTTTGTTGTAGTGTTGCAAGACCATGTCTACATGATATTTGTGTTTATTTTCAATACATTATCATTATTCTTATATGTGCATTAGATATTGTTTAAATCTTTTTTATGTTAGGATTTAAGCCTTGTGTAGTGATTAAATGCTCTTGAATAGATGACATTATTAATATATTTGAATATTGTTTGGTTTATTTAACATGTCATTTTTATCTATTTATTTATTTAAAGCAATGAATAATTTTCCAATGACCAAGTATGTAATAATTTGGTCAGCCAAAGTATATCTTTTGTGACCGAAATTTGGTCATAAAACAATTTGTAACCAAGTATCCAAGTAATTTGGTCACCAAAATGGTGATTTTTTTAAGTAAATTTTAGTTATGAAGACAATTAATGATCAATCATGTAAATTATTTGGTTGCTAAAGCTGTATTTTCAATTATTAAAATTTGATCACAAAAACATATTGTGACTAAATTACCTTTTGGTCACTGATAAATTGATGACCAAATAATGTGGTTTTGTGACCAAATTTTGGTAATAGAAACTTAAGTTTGGGTAACCAAAAATTATCTTCCAACCAAAATCTTGGTCACGAAATCTTTGCACAAGAGACCCCCCAAAAGCCCATTTTGGTGGCTGATTTGGTCATAAAAGTGTTTGTGCCAAAAAATTTTTGGTCACGAAGAGCTTATGTGACATACTTTTGTGACCAACTTGCGACCAAAAAATTTTTGTCATGGAAACCTTAAGCGGCAAAAATATACTAATATTCTGTGACCAGCTTTTGGTCACGAAAAATAAAAATTCTTGTAGCATATAGACATAGCGTTGTTAAATATTTTTTGGTGTAAGATTTATTAGTACATAGAGTTGTTGAAATATGACGTTGGCAGATTAAAGTAGTTGGTGCTATCAATATATGAGACTCATTGTTTATTCAAGTTATCATTTTTATGCATATATTTGTAAAAAATATATGTAGTTTCAAGTCTTTTTGGACCATCTGTGTAGCATTTATGATGAAAAACTTTGATTGCATAAAAATATTTTTGGCAGCAACAACATTAAGCTACCAATTTTTTGTAGCAAATACTCAAAATTTTTGCTATTAAAGGGTGTTCGAGACCAAATATTTTGGTGGCTAAAACATTCAACTACCAATGTATATAGTAGAAACAACATTTCAAAATTATCATTTTGGTAGCTGATTATGCTTTTCATGATACCAAAAAACTTTTGCTACCAATATTTGGCTAAAAAAGGGCATGCCTAGTGCACTTAAGAGAATATTTGAGTTTTAACTACCAACATTTGATAGTAGAATATTTCGTTATCAAATAGTTTTTGGTTGCGAAAACTTTCTACTATTGACTATTAGCTACCATATATTTTGGTAGCGAAAACCTTTCATTACCAAAAAAATTGCTACCACATATTGGGTATCAAAAAGTCTATTTTCTTATGTTAAAAAAAGGGTTTTTATTATTTTGGTATAATGTATTTTAAAGAAACATTACATTAGTATGCTGATGTTTAAAAAATATCAAAATAGTACCTTGTAGTTTTTAAAAACATCATTTTGTGCCTTGAGTCCAAGTTTTTTGAAGCGAAATTTCTAACCTACCTCTTTATTAATGAACCCCAAATTATTTTGTTAAAACTAAAAAAGAAAATAAATACAAACAATACCAAAAAACAAAAAAAAAAATCCACATATATGCTTTTATTTGATGAGTTTTGTTTGGTCTTTTGTTTTGATTTTCAATTATAGTTTTACAAAATTGATTTTGGGTCTATTAATAAAAAAGTAAAAGGGAAATGTCATGTCAAAATACACAAACTGAGAGTACCAAAATGATATTTCTGAAAACCATAGAGTACCATGTTGATTGTTTTAAAACAACAGGGTACCAATGTGATTTTTTTTTTTTTAAAACAAAGGTACCAAATTGATAATAATCCATAAAAAAAGTCTATTTTTATAGTGGGAGGAAAACAAGGAGCTGCCATCGGTGATCAAGGGGGTAGAGTCAAAGGGAAATAGCACCACGCATTGTCGTGGAAGAAGGAAGACGAGAAGCCGCTATCGAAAACAGAGAAGTCACTGGTGTATGTAACAAAAAACATATGATAAGGTGGTGAATTAGGTTAAATTACTTGATTAGGGTCGATGATTTTCAGAAGTTACTAGAAGGAATATAAATTAAGACACTAGAACATCCATTAGAAAGAATTTTCGTTGAAATATATATAAAAAAAATAAATATATATATGTGCATATTTGGTATGGAAACAAATAAATAAATCAATTAAATTGGGTCTAAGATTCAATTCTACCATTCTCACTAAACAGCCAGAAATATCTATTCAGAATAGAAGAATTGCGTATACCAAGCCAAATTAGCAAACAAGTTCACATAAACGATTTGTGAATGAAAAGAGACTTGTTGATCATAAACTTTAATTTTTGATAATGATGGAATGGCGATTGATAATCTACAATCACCATAAATAATTTACTAAATTATCAGATCATCATAATCATTCATCACAATTCACAAATCTACCATCTTGTTTTTATCAAGGCTTGAATGTAGTCTCACATTCTTGCGAGAAAAGCTACGAACCACCTTTAGTCCTCAATGCACTGACCTTGACTTTGCAATCAACTAAAATCTCGTTCTTCCAAATCTTCAGAAACCCTAGATTCATCGTAACCGGAACCTCCATTGAAAGAGCCAACGAAACAGGTACATTGGATTTGGTTCTGTTAATAGTCTTCTCCATCTTACGAGGCAGTGATTTGTTCCCATCAACGACGAGTCGTACGGTGGCAAAGCCGCTTTCTTGTTGATACAGCCTTGGAAATTCGCCTTCACCAACATTCTTTTGTCCAAGCAACAGGGTGATCGTCCCACCGGTTTCATAGTAAATCCCACTTCTTGAATTCTGGTTATTGGTTTTCAAATAAATGTTATATTCTAGGTGGGAAGAAGATTTAGGGCTTGTGACTGCAACATGCATGATAGAGAACGTAGGGACTTTAAGGCTTAAAGTGGAGTACAAGGTGAAAATGGTTATAGCAATAAATATTAGGCTAATAGCGAAAAGGATTATTCCCATGCACAACAACGAGCGAGGCAAACAGGGGTTTTTGCCTTTTGTTTTCGGTTTGCAGAATCGCTCAGCTTTTAGGGCATTCTCGGGTGGGGGGACATGGTAAATTTGGTCCTTGGGGATTAGTACGACGTAGGTTTTAGGACGACGAGGCCACAAGGTGAGGGTACGTCACTGGTTGTGTCAAGGTTGGTGGAGGCAGGTGGGACCCACCCCTCCATGTGACAATGAGGGAGCGGTGTACAAAAGATTGGGTTTGATGGTGAGTGCATATAATGATAGTACTGAAGAGGGCGAAAATAATTCCATGGAGCCGATTAAACGAGTACAAGCCGATTAGGTTTTTTTTCTTCTTTTTCTTTCTTGACTTTCTTAACACGCATACGTGAATTTTTTGGGTTTTCTAGCTAGCATAATTGATTAGTATAGAGCAATTGAGTTTTGTGATCTGGTCACTCAACCAACATCCTAATTTTGGATTTGTTTACTTGGTTGATTCACAGGTCAACAATATATAAGAAATAGGTTATGTGGCCATCAATTTCACAAATTTCTCATCTTCCTTAATGACTTGTCGCTGGACTATCTATGTTAATTATATATACATATATGTATGTATGGATTCATTTAAAAAGAAAAAAAAGCTATTATATGTATGGCTTCTATATAAACTCCGTAAGCGTTGGTCTAGGATAAGTTGTCGGGGTTGGTCAATGAATATATATAGTCCTGGATTTGTGACCATAAATATATAACAGACCAAGAGTAGATATCTAACTAGTCACAACAAAAACAGACTTTTAGTTACAAAAATATTGAGCCCAGTCTTTCAAACCAATTAGTTTGGTGCCAATGACTTTTTAGTACCAATAAAAATTTGGTTGCGAAAGGTATGCTTTTGCCCCTGAGTATTTGGTGTTAGAAACATATTTTTGCTAGCAAAATAAGCTTGGTAGCAGAAAATATAACGCATGACCTTTTGGCTACAAAAAAAAAAGGTAGAAAATCTGAGTTTTTGCTGCCAAACATTTGGTGTCAAACAACCACTTTTAGAGACCAAAATTATTTTGTAGCAGTCAACGGTAAGAAAATTTTGCTACCAAGTTAAATTTGGTAGCTAAAAAATATGTTGCTACTCCCAAAGTTTTGGTTTCAAAAACATAAATTCCGAGATCAAAATTATTTGATAGCAAAAGCTCACATTTTTGCTACCTATATGCTGTGATAGCAAAAATTTTACCAGTGTATTTTTTAATTTATTTTTATGTTTTTTGGTTTTACTATTGAAACATATCTTAGATGAGAAATAAAATAGTAATATCATTGAAAAAGGATTTGCATTACTGCATTTAAAAAAGTCTAATCAGTTTCTTGCAACTAAATGAACGTTTGGTAGCAAAATTTATAAATTTACAACCAAAAGCTGACAGCTAAATGAGTCTTTTCGCTACCAAAATATACATTTGGTAGCAAAAACTTTGGTTTTACTACCAAATAATTGTTCAGTAGCAAAAGTTTTTTAACTTGTCTTATTTCAATTTTTTCTTGTATTTTCTCTAATCATTTATTTTTAATGATTAAGGGAAAATAAAGTATTTATTTTTATGCAAATAGGTGTTTTACATGCGATTAATTTACATTTTATCAAATATACACTTACTTATCGTCTACGATGCATGTGCTTCACAAATTAGTGCATAATTGTACATGTAGATGATGTAGTACATGCAACAATATAGTAACTGCATGAGTAATTTTATTCTTAAATATCTAAATAATAAATTAAGTAGATTCTTTCAAAATATATTTTAGACATAGAAAGAAATTGGTAATATTTATATATTTATTTAAAAGAAAATTACATGATTACATAAAACAATAGTCTAGTAATCTTTTTGCTACCACATGCGCATTTGGTAGCTAATTTACAAATTTAGCTACTAAATTTCGTTAGTTGAATGAGTCTTTTCACTTCCAAAAATCTATTTGGTAGCAAAAGATTTAGTTTCACTACCAATTAATCATTTAGTAGGAAAAGGTCTTTAAGTTGTATTATTTGAATTTTTGCTTGTATTTTCTTTAATTGTTTATTTTTAATGACTAAGTAAAAAAAACTCGTTAATATTTGAAAAACTAGGTGTTTTACATCCTATTAATATGCAATTTTAGTAAATATACGCTTACTTATCATCTAGGAAGCATGTGCTTCAATAATGAGTGTAAATATGTGTGTATATATATGATGTACAATATATACCATAATATTGTAACTGCAAGAGTAATTTAATTCTTAAATATATAATTATAAATTTAGTAGCCGTTTTTCAAAACATATTTTAAACAAAGAAATAAAGTGGTAATATCTATATATTTTTTAAAAGAAAAGTGCTTGATTGCATAAAGATAGTCTAGTAAGCATTTTGCTATTAAATGCACATTCGGTAACTAATTTACAAATTCTGCTACCAAAATTCAGTATCTAAATGAGTTTTTTTGTTACCGAAACACATATTTGGTAGCAAATATTCTGGTTTCGCTACAAATTAATCATTTGGTGGCAAACGGTTTCCAAGTTTTATTATTTGATTTTTTTCTTGTATTTTCTTTAATTGTTTATTTTTAATGATTAAGTGAAAATAATCCATTCATTTTTATATAAAAGGCCTTTAAGTTGTATTATTTGAATTTTTTCTTGTACTATCTTTTTCTAATTGTCTTTTTTTTCATTTTTGATTATTCAGTTTTATAATTAATTGAAAACAATCCATTTATTTTTACACAACTAGATGTTGACATCTTATTAATTTACATTTCATTAAAGTACACTTATTTATTGTCAAGAAAACGATATTTCTAAATACATTCAGTTAATTAAAAAAAAGTAAAACATTTTATACGAAAGAATTTGGTGTAAAAAATATATATTAGTCATTTAGCCACCAAATTTTGCTAGCAATATCTTCTTTAAACAAAAAACCTAATTTAAACTATGTTCAATCTCTCTACCATGCAAACACGACTCTTCTCTCACTACAAGAAAAACTACATTTAACGACATATTATTTACGACAAGTAGTTTTTGAATGTCGTTGAAAAGTACATACAACGACATCTCCAACAAATATATCATTAACGACATTTGAAACAATAATTAACGATATTTATATAGATGTCGTATTAAAGGTCACTTTTTAACAACAATAGTTTAGTGTTGTTAAATCATTTAACGACAAGTAAGAGATGTCGTCAAAACATTGGAGATTCCACGACATCTCTTATAGATGACATCTTGACCAATGTCGTCTATAAGGGATGTAGAATCTTCAAGGCATTTACGACATCTCCTACTTGTCGTTAAATGATTTAACGACACTAAACTATTGTCGTTAAAAGGAGATCTTTAATACAGTATCTATATAGATATCGTTAATTATTGTTTCAAATGTCGTTAATGATATTTTTATTGGAGATGTCGTTGTATGTACTTTTCGACGACATTTAAAAATTACATGTCGTAAATAATATATCGTTAAATGTAGTTTTTCTTGTAGTGTCTCTTGGTTCCATCTACGCCACTCCACTCTCGCCATGAACCGTCACAGTTGATCCCACGCCCAATCTTCATCGTGAACCACCGAAGTCTATCCCACGCCGCTCTCTCGCCGTGATTGCCCATCCACCATGGTCGATTCCACGAGTCGCGTCGTGGTCGATTCCGTGCGTCGTGTCGTCTCCACTTTCCTCAGCCCATCTCGTCATCGCCGTCTTCCTTAGCCCGTCACACCTTCACCGTCTTCCTTAGAAAGTCGAGTAATGTTCGCCGTCTTCTTCATCCCGTTGCGTTGTTTCCAGCCTGTCCGTCGTTTCCAGGCTATCTAGCATTTCCAGCTCGCGTCACCGCCTTCCCAGCCTATCCGTTATTACCAGGTCCGTTGATGATTTCTGTCTTGGTGTGCTTGTGTGGTGTGTTCCCAGGTCCGGTGTTTGTTTGTGGTTAATTTAATCTGTCTTGGTAACTATTTTTCTTTAAAAAGAAAACAAATCGTATTGGTATTGTAGTTTTGCTGAGAAACTAATCCGTTTATACTTTTTTTAATAAGAGCAGACTTTTCTGCAGAGAAACATGTCAAAATCATTAAAGCAGACATTTTACTTGTTATATATACATATTAAGAGACTCCATATGAGAAATATACTTTTGTAATGGAAAACGTCTGAAAAATAGACTATCTATAGCTGACCACTAATGGCAAGTTTTGTGGCTTAGATAGCTCAACTTATTAGAAAATGAATAGAATGAAGAGAACAAAACAAGAATAGTGAAGAAAGAGATAAAAATAGATGCGCAAGAATTTGTGTAATGAAGTATCTTGTAACACTATCGTTTCTCAGAACTAGTAGGACTGAAAGAGGATTATATATGCTCAAATTCTAGGAACGTGACCAGAGTTAAATGTATCTTAAGAACTATCCTTTAAATGAGTATAAAACGAGAGTGAAGAAATTTATTGAACAAAAAAAGAATCACCTAAATGAAAAAGGGGAAGTGTCTTTATCTTTGCATGAATGCTTGAATATGTATTTTGAACCTTTAAAGACGGTTGAGTGACATATTTATATCAAAGGATTTTGCACAAATTATGTGAACCGGGCATTTCATGGTGAAATGTTTGGTGGTACTAGTTGAGAATGTGCAAGAATGAAGGATATGTTGGCGAGAAGAGAATTATGATGTTAAGATGATGAATATATTGAATGATGCAATTCCAGAGAATATAACATAATAGAATAGTGAAAATTTCAGAGAATATCTTGATCTTTCATATTTGTTTGTCGAAGCTCAACAACAGCTTTACTCTAGGTGCACAGAGTTCTTTGCATTAAATTTCATAGTTACTTTTTTTCATTTAAAAGTGTTGAATAGATGGAGTAACAAGTCTCTTGATATGATGTTGCATTTGTTTCACTGAGCACTTCCTAAAGGCTCGAGACTTCTTGAATCTTATTAAGAGTGTAAACGAATGATGCGGGGCCTTGGCTTGGGGTACGATACCTTCGATATGTGCAAGAATGATTGCGTTTTGTATTATAAAGAGAACAAAGATTTAAAAAAATGCCCGGTGTGTGGTCATGATAAGCACAAAAGAAGTGGTTCAAGGGGAAAAATTATTACATGCAAGAAAGTACATTACTTTCCACTCGCTCCAAGATTGCAATGTTTATTTATGTCGCGACGCACTCAAGAGGAAAAAAATATTCCATACAAAAAAATGCATTACTCTCCACTCACTCCAAGATTGCAACGTTTATTTATGTCGTGATGCACTATATCTGACATGAGGTGGCACAAAGAACAATGTGTTGAAATGGAAGGAGTCCTTCGACACCCTACCGATGGAGAGGTGGGGAAAAACTTTGAAAAACAATTTCCAGAATTTGCTGTTGAACTACGAAATGTTCAATTGGGTCTTGCGACATATGGTTTCAATCCATTTGGAGATATGTTAAATGCATATAGTATGTGGCCGGTATTTCTAGTGCCTTATAATATGCCCTCACGAATATGCAGGACGCAATGTTTCGTCATAATGTCTGTGTTGATTTCGGGACGACGTGCTCCAAGGAAAGACATCAACTGTTATCTGAGAACTTTAATCGATGAACTTAACGATTTATGGTTTACTAGCACGAGAGCATATGATGACGTTGACAAAAACTATTTCGCTTTGCATGCTGCAGTAATGGAAAATTGATGATATCCTAGCATATGGTATTTTATCTGGATACTCCCTCAAGGTTACAAGGCATGTTCAGAGCGTATGAAAGAAACAGCTTCATTTTAGGTACGCAGTAAGATATCTTAAATGATTCATCATCATTATTAGGAAGAAAGCCAACCTTGGCGCTCCGACTTGAATTTTGATGGAACTGTTGAGAAAAGAAAGCTTCCAAATCATTATCTGAAGATGAACTACCATTGAAGTTGAACAAGTAGTGAGTTTTATTGGAATTCAGACAGGATTTAGTGCGAGAAGAAGATGGAAGATAAACGAGGAAGAAAGTTGTGAGACAAGCTTGCTAGAGAAGCTTGGGAATTGTATTTTCTCTTCTTACTTAAATGAATACAAGCTCTGCTCTTTTTATTTTCTCTTCTTACTTAAAATGAATACAAGCTCTGCTCTTTTTATGCTAAGTAGCAGGAAAGTCATTTAACTTGCATTGCAACTAACTATGTACATGTCATTAACAACTTGCAACTCGTAACAAACTAATTACTCAAAAACTCCCCCTCAAGATGGACTATGAATGTCTTTGATAGCCATCTTGGACAATAATGAAGCTAAAGATGAGGAAGGAAGTGATTTGGTAAAGACATCAGCAAGTTGATGTTGTGTGCAAATTGGCATGAGTTTGATTGTTCCAGAAGTAACTTTGTCTCGCACAAAATGGCAATCAATCTCGATATGTTTTGTACATTCATGAAATGTGGGATTTGAAGCAATGTGGACAGCAACTTGGTTGTCACAGAAAATTAGAGCTGGGGCAGGAATGGTAATTTTGAAATCTTTTAGAAGCTATTGTAACCAAACTAATTCACTTGCAGTGATAGCAAGTGCTCGATACTTAGCTTCAGCTGATGAACGAGAAATAGTTGTTTGCTTTTTGGACTTCCAAGAGATGAATGAATCTCCCAAGAATACACAAAAACCTGTAACAGACTTTTTAGTATCTGGGCAAGAACCCCAGTTAGCATCAAAAAAAGCCCTTAACTAAAGAGAACAAGAGGCAGAGATGTGAAGCCCCTGACCAAGATGTGATTTAAGATACCTAAGAAGATAATGAGTAGCCTGGAGATAGGGCAAGCGAGGCTGTGCAAGAAATTGGCTCAATTTGTGTACAACAAAGGTGATGTCTAGTCTGGGGAGTGTCAAATACAACAATCGACCAATAAGTCATCTATACATGCAACTCTCAGTGAGAAGTTGGCCATCAGTAGCATTAAGCTTTAGGTGGGGATCCATAGGGACAAGAGCAAGTTTGGAAGCTAGAAAACTTGTGTCCTCAAGAAGTTGCAGTGTGTAATGTCATTGAGAAAGAACAATGCCACTAGATGGTCTAGCAATTTTTGAATTGACTGTGAAGAAATCTTTTAAGAGAGTCAATAATAGGTAGTGAAGGTTTGGTGATGATAATGTCATCGACATATACCAGTAAAGCCACAAATGATGAACCAGAATCTTTGGTAAAAAGAGAGTAATCTAGTTTTGATTAAACAAAACCATATTGAAGAAGTGCTGAAGAAAATTTTGAATACCATTGTCTTAAGGCTTATTTGACGCCACAAATGGACTTATGAAGTTTGCAAACTAACTTGTTTGGTGGGCAAAGAGGCTCCCCCTGACGATGATAGCCAAGTGGAAGGTCCATGTAAACCTCTTCAAACAAATCATCATTGAGAAAGGCATTATTCACATCCAATTGAACCAAAGATCAAGACTAATAAGCAGCTAAAGCAATTAAAACTTTAACTGTCACTAATTTTGCCACAGGAGAAAAAGTGACAATGAAATCAACTCCATCTTGTTGTATGTAGCCCTTGGCAACAAGCTTCGCTTTATGTCTTTTTATTGAACCATCAGACTTATATTTGATTTTATAAATCCATTTGCAGCTAATGGAATGTTTTCCTGTACTAATGGAACAACTGACCAAATATGATTGGCTTCCATGGCATCTAATTCAGTTCTCATGGCATCTCTCCATTGTTGAAATTTTACTACTTGATGGTAATATTGAGGTTCAAATTGGGATGAAATTGTTAAGGCAAAATGTCTGTGTGAGGGAGAAAGAGATTGGTAAGATATATGGTTGGCTATGGAGTATAGGTTCATGGATGGATAAGAAGCATTTTAGTTAGGTGATTGTAGCAAGTTACAATGATACTTGCACAAGTATGAAGGTGGTTTAGTAATTCTGGAAGATTTTTTGAGGACAAGCTGTGGGATTGGTGAATTTTGAATAGTGGAGGAAGAGATGTGACAGATTCATGAATAGGTAAATTCTATGGATCAGGAATAGAGTTTGTGAGAGGAATCTCAAGGGATGGGATAGGTAATACAAGGTTAGGAAAGGGATTAGCTATAGAATTTACAAGTATCACAGCATGGAAGGGAAAGATTTCTTCATAGAAGATAACATCCCTTGAAATCCCTTGAAATGAAAATTTGTTTGGTCTAAACATCAAGCGTTTTATATCCCTTCATGCCAGATGGATAGCCAATAAACATGCACATCCTAGCCCGAGGTAGAAATTTGGTGCGGTTGATAGAAAGAGTGGATGTAAAAGCAAGGCATCCAAAAACTCTAAATGAAGAGTAATCAACACATGACTTGTATAGTGCCTCATATGAAGTCTTATTGTGTAACAAAGGAGATGGAGTTCTGTTGACTAAGAAAATAGCAATAAGGATGCATTTATTCCAATAGCAAATAGCGACTTGAGATTGGAAATGCAAAGCTTGAGCAACATTGAGTAAGTGCTGATGTTTTCTTTCCACAACAGAATTTTGCTTAGGCCTTTCAACACAAGAAGATTGATGTAGTACCCCTTTTTCATTAAAGAATTCAGTAAAGGCCAATTCTCTAGCATTGCCAAATCTGAAGCTCTTGATTTTGCTATTGAATTGTGTTTCAATCATAGCAAAGAATTTAGGAATGACCATAGCAACTTTAGATTTTTGTTTCAACATAAAGAGCCATGAAAACCTAGTACAATCATCTACTAAAGTCAAAAAGTATTTATGACCTTTTTGAATAGTTACATGGTAAGGTTCCATTGTGAGACAAAAAAGATAAGTGTCTTTGCTTTGCCAAGGGACATATGTAACAAGGGCTAGAAATATCAAAAGTAGGACCCCAATAGTGTAATTGACTCTATAGAATATCTAGCCTTTTGAAAAAAGATGTCCAAGTCTGTTGTGGCATGTGTGAGCTGACACATTATTGACAAAAATGATGGAAGGAGCTGAAAATTGTGTACTCACTAGAACAATTTTGTAATTTAGCGATGAAACATTTAGCGATGACAAATGTCATCGCTAAAGTTAATGTATAATGACGACAATATCGTATCTAATTTTCCTAAAAAGGCACCACTATTTTTGACATTCAGCGATGACTTTTGTCGTCGTCGAATATATTAGCAAAAATTTACCCACTAAAATTCACAAACACCCACCATAATTTTGCATGTTTATATTTTAGCACATTTAGTGACGGCAAATGTCGTCGCTAATAGTCATCACTTTAGCATACATTGTCGTGTTTATATTTATATATTCATCGACTACATGTCGTCGCTGAAAGACAGTATTAATTCTCCAAACCGATCTACCCCTCCATCGCTTCTCGGTCTAGGCTGTTCTTCTTTACTTCTCTTCTCCCTCTTCAAATCTCTCTCACATCCTCAGCCTTTCTCTCTCTCTCTTAACTTTTTTTAGAAAAACACTTCCTGTCAACATTGCGACCCTCGTGAGCTCCGCTAGTGTTGTTCGTTGGCCGGATTATTGTTGTTTGCCATGCTAGATTTTCACCATCGCCGTCTGCGTCTGTAGCCCAACCTTGTAATTTTTTTTATTTTTTTTTTTTTTTTTGCTAGAGTTTCCTGCCTTGATTTCCTCTGGAATTTGCCATTTTTAGAACTAAACTTTGTTCAAAAAAATCACTATCCCACAAACATAAGAGGAGAGAGATATATGAACCAAAAGATAGATTTAGAGAGAGAGAGAGAGAGAGAAGAACACTGAGAGCTTCATCTAGGATGTTCTCTCCACAAGGGTGGTTTTAAATTACCTGAGAGAACCCCTCTTCATTTCATGGTAATGTCATGATGGCTTTTTATTTCTTTCATCTTAAAAATCTTGTCATCTCATGTTTAGTTTTTTCTCCACAAAATGTTGAAAAGAACAATAAAAGAGTGCATTTTGAATATGGTTACGGCCATTTTCTTTATTTCTTTTTTTACTAATAATAGAACCATGGTGGTGAGTTTTTCCCCTTTTTTTGGAGTGTTCTAAAAGGGCCTTTTTTTCTTAAAAAAAAAAACAAAAAACAAAATGTGATGCTCTTGTGGAGTCATTAGGCTACCCGAGAAAGTTTACGCTCTTTTTCCAAGTTCTCCATATCTTATTTGGCTTCCATATTTACTTTCCATGAAAATGTATAATTAATTTTCATTGTTATGACTAATCTCTCCTTGAACAATGAAAAGCAACCATCTATTAATGTGAGAAACCTTTGATAAATTGTGGGGTTACTTTGGTAATTTCACTTGATGATTTTTTTTATTCTATAAGCAATGTGAGCTCTTTTTCAAGCAAAAGAAACCAAAAAGAGGAGCTCTTTTGCAATGACCAATCTCTCCTTAAACAATGAAAAACCAAGCATTCATTAATGAAGGAGACCTTGATAAAATAAGGGGTTACTTTGGTACTTTGGTCTGAAGGATGTCCTTGATTCTGTAAGTAATGTGAGCTCTTTTTCAAGCAAAAGAACCCGGGAAAAAAAAAAAAAAGGAAGGAAGGATTATTCAATCAACTACATATGATTGTCTTAAAGCTTTTAGTATTTAAAAAAAAAAAAAACTCATCTAATGACATCTCCTTTTAACAATCGGTAATATTAAGTAGAGAATTGTCTTGTCTATATTTTTTTATTGAATTATTAAGGTGAGTTAAATAGACAACTTAGTAGAAAATCTAGACTTTTCGCAATTTCTTTAGTCCTTTGTGGACATATGATTCGATATACATACCTAATATATAACTAATCCTTACATTAAATGAGAAAGTGACAAGTGAGTTAAATAAGAGAGCTTTTTTTATATCATATTGTTATTGTTGTTGTTGTTATTGCTGCTGCTGCTGCTGTTGCTAGAATTTGTTTTGTTCAATTTGGGTTTTTAAATTTTTTTTTTTTTTTTGGTTGTGGGTATCAAGTCTCAGGCAATATATTTTGGTTAGTCATTATTGGTGCAAAAGTATCAAACAGTGTAAATTGCATGAATAAATCTCCGTTTAGCTTCTGTACTTGATCATTTATCAATTATTATTACTTCACTCTTGATAAGTCCACAATGCGAAGAATTGGAATGGAAAATATATTCATTCTTTTCTTGCCACAAGCTACCTAATAGACAAATTAACAGACAATTTATAAGAATAAAATAGCTATATGTGAAGTATGTATACGATATCACAAAGGCTGGGATTTTTTATTTGTTTGTTTTATTTTGCTACAATGACTTAAAACGATTGCATATGCCATATTTTTTTTTCAAAAACTCTTGAATATCTAGCTCAGCTAGTACTGTTTCTTTTGGCTGTATGAGATGCGACAAAAAAAAGTAACTAACTTAATAGAGGAATAGCACTCTGTATTCATTATCATCAAGGGTCCTCAAAGTTTAGTTTCTTTGTTTTATATTTCCTATAATTTATAGCATTACGTTGCCTTTATAGTGAAAGAAGATTTTCCTATAATTTTATAGTGAATATCCATATATTCCAAGTAAAGCAAGAAGACCTTATACACATACTAACTAATTTCTCATGTCTCTTCTGCAACTTCTCCTTTTGAGTCGCACTCCACAATGTGGCCTTTTAGTAATTGAATTATGGAGATAAAAAAGCTAACATCTACTTTAATCAAACACCCCTATAAAGCAAAAAAAAAAAAAAAAAAAGGAAGTGTGAATGCTTTTTAAAGTGGGAATTTTGCTTTACTAGACGTGGAGAAAGATTATTTTCCCAACATCACATAAGCATTTGCTTTAGTCTTTTGTTTTTCACACAATTACTTAAGGCAATCCAAGAAGCTTCGGCTCCAATATATCTTCTTTGTAATTTTACATTATATATTTACACATATATACATATTGATGCAAAAAAAAACATGAACTTAGCAAGAGCTCATTGTTCAAATCTCGTTTCAAAGTACTAGAATTTGTTATGTTCAATTTGGGTTCTTTTAATTTTTTTTGGTTGTGGTTATTGGGTTTGATGTGGAATTCATGATCTGGATTTTATGTTAAGTGGGGTTTTGTGATTGTAGTGTTAGAAGCATATTGCACTTATTTATAATGGATGAAGTTTACATCTTTAGACCTTGGATGCTATGATTGCCTAAGAGTTTTTTGTGTCTGACAATGCAGGCCGCCCTTACCAAGAGGCTATTTGTTGTTGGTATCAGCTGGTTCTCTGTCACATTTCTTCTTGGATCACTTATTTGAGGTAATATCAATTAGAAATTTGACATATTATTATGTCATCATTCTCATCGTGTGGAGTTATTACGATAAGGAAAGAATATTTCCATTGCAATGCTTTTCTTTTTGAGTAATTGTAGGTCGGTAATTATAGGACTATATAGATTATAAAAAGAAAGGAATAGAAGATGCATAACCTAGATAGAAAAATAGAATATCAAGTGGGAAAATGCATGAATTACAGTATGTTTAATCATCCAATTTTGATTGCCACGCATTTTGCTTAGCTTGTATTATGTAACCAAATTTATTTACTAGAAAATTTTACATATTAATGTGTTAGTATTACATTTGACAATAGGATTGAAAACATCAAAATGACGATTGACAAGAGTTGGATTTTTGAAAATGATCATTTTTCAAACCGATACTAGAATGGTACGATGGCATTTTTGGAAAGAGTAAAAAACTACATGAATGAGGATGTGGAAGTTAGTTGTCCATGCATTAATTGTTTAAATACAGCAATGCAAACATTACCAGTAGTTAAAGCTCATATAATTGACAAAGGATTTAGTTGAACATATACTACATGGATATACCATGGAGAATCCTATAATGAAACACATAAACAATCTACTGAGGAGATGTGAACCGTCTTAGATAATGTAGTTGGGGCCAGTAATCATGTCGAACCAGAAGAGTCAAGTCCAACTAAAGAATACAATTCTGGGTAGTTTGATGAACTTTTTCCTGAGCTTGAGGTAGAGTTGTATCCTGGATGTGAGAACTTTTCATCTTTAGATTTTTTTAGTAAAATTGATTCATTTAAAGGGCAGGTGGACCAACAAATCTTTTGACTCTTTGTTAAAACTTTTAAAGGAGGCATTACCAGGAGGGAACAATATTCCTGTTTCACATTATGAGGCCAAGATGAAGTTACGCAAGTTAGGTTTAGGTTACAAGACAATTCATTTATGCAAGTATGATTGTGATTTATTCTAGAAAGAATATGCTAATCGAAACACTTGTCTTATATGTAGTGAGAGTCGATGGGTGAATCCGAACACGAAGGAAAGAGAGCGCCTTATGAAGTATTACGATATTTCCCTTTAAAAGATCGGTTGAAGCATTTGTATGCGTCAAGTCATACTACAAGAGATATGAGATGGCATGTAAATAGTCGATCTATGCGAGGAGTTCTGCAACATCCAGTAGATGGAGAGGCATGGAAGGCATTTGATCATCGATATCCTGATTTTGCTTCTAAGGTAAGAAATGTTCGTTTAGGTTTAGTGGCTGATGGGTTTAGTCCGTTAGGAAATATGAGTCAACCTTACAGTATGTGGCCAAATATCTTGTTAACATACAATCTAACTCCATGGCTTTATACAAAGGAACCATACTTGATGTTGACTTTGTTGATTCCAGGCCCTAATGCTTCTACAAAGGATATAGATGTGTTTTTTAGACTAGTTGTAAATGAGTTGAAAGAGCTCTGGGAGCATGGATTGGTAATTCATGATGCCTATGCTAATACATCATTTAGGATGCATGCTGCATTGTTATGGACTATCAATGATTTTCCTGGTTGAAGCAGTTTGTCCGGTTAGAGTGGTCAGGGATACAATGCATGTCCAACGTGTAACATGCATACTCCTTCTAAGCGTTTAAGGAGTAAGACGTGTTATATAGACCATCAGCGATTCCTTCCAACTTTAAATAGGATGAGGAGAGATAAACAATTTGATGGTATAGTAGAGAAAAGACCCCTGCCTCCACACTTGTTTACCACTAAAATATTAAATCAGTTAGAATATGTGCACAGTAGACTACCAGGGAAGCACATTGATTTTGGTGGGAAGAAACATAGGCAAAAACCTTATGAGTTGAACTAGATGAAAAAGAGTATATTTTTTGAATTAGAATATTGGTCAAATTTGTTGCTAAAGCACAACTTAGATGTTATGCATATTGAGAAGAATGTCTATGATAGCTTGTTGGGCATAATATTGAATATTGATAGGAAGTTGAAAGACATAGACAAGGCAAGAATGGATCTAGCAGACATGAAAATAAGGAATGAATTGCATCTTTATAAGGATGGGGATTGATGGATAAAACCTCATGCAGACTACACTTTAACTCCTACAGAATGAAAACGATTTGGTGCCTTTATTACATCCGTAAAGTTTCCTAATGGATTTTTGGCAAATTTGAAAAAGAACATTGATGCTAATGGTAAGATCACTGGACTTAAATCACACAATTGTCATGTGATCATGCAACATCTATTACCAGTTGGTATTTGTCCACTTCTAAAAAAGAGATAACAGATACAATTGTTAAACTTTGTTATTTATTTCAACAAATTTGTTCTAGAACCCTAAAGATCTCTGATTTAGAGAAAGCTGAAGACCAAATTGTCATAATATTATGCAAGTTAGAAAGAATATTTTCGCCTGCATTTTTCAATATCATGGTTCATTTAGCTTTGCATTTGATGGAAGAAGCCATACAAGGGGCTCCTATTCATACGAGGTGGATGTACCCTTTGAGCAGTATATTGGGTCACTTAAGTCGTATGTTAGAAACAGAGTATAATCGGAAGGGTCAATTACAGAGCCTTATGTTGTGAATAAGGCTTTGACATTCTGTTCACATTACTTTCATGGTATCGAAAATAAGCTTAATTGGCTTGAAAGGAACCTTCTTGATCGTGATTCTGTTCCAAACAAAAACATATCGGTCTTCCAATAATAACATCGACCAATAGGAAAGATTGTAGCAACTCATTTAACTGAACAATTAAGGAAGAAGGCTGAGTGGTATATTTTAAACAATTGCCCAGAAATCCAAACATACATAGAAAAATCATTTACGGAAAAATCATTCACTAGAGGCCACTTATGAATTGCTTGCCTTGGCGGCTGGTCCAATGACATTATACTATTGTACTCTGCTTATGTGGAAAATGGGGTAGTTTGTGTGCAACAATCATGATGTTCAATGAAAAACACAAAACAGTGGGGTTTGTGTACTTGGTGTTGATGACAACACATATTACAGTCGGCTAGAAGATGTATTAGTACTCTGATATATGAATGATTGTTTGGTTGTGTTGTTTGGTTGTAAATACTGTAACACTGATCCAAGAAAAAAAAGGATCTTACATATAAAAACTTGACGTGTGTGTTTGTCAATGCCAAGGCTTATAAAGATGATCCCTTTATATTATCATCACAAGCAAAACAAGTGTTTTATCTTGAAGATCAGCTTAATGGCCCTTATTGGAAAGTGGACCAATAGTTTGGTCATCGATATGTGTGGGATCTTCTGGACACTGCACATGAAGATTCTAGTTCAGTTCAGGTGCTACAAGATGCTTATTTAAATTTTAAACTAGTAGTTGAGCTACCGAATTTGGAGTCAACAATATTTAGAAGAAATGATGTTGATCCTAATGTCATTGAGAATGCAACATTAATCAAAGTAGGTCAAGCAATTGATGACATTGAGGTTGACCTTGAGATAGATGATACTTTACTGGAGTATGACGATGATACAAGAACAAAGAACGAAGATGAAGACTATGATATTGGTTTTCAACAAACCAACAACAAGAGTAGTTGTGATGATTAATAATGTACTTGTAAATTTAACTTGTTCCCATCAGTACTAGTTCTCAATAAACTTCCTTTTTTTAAAATTATTCTTTTTAATAAATATTGTTTAAACAACTTGTTATCAATAGGTGATTAGGATGATTGGACCCATTGCTACATTTTCTGGATCTTTTGGAGGTGCAGAACCTCCACCGAGGCCAAGAAAACTTCCAACAGATTGTGAGTCAGGTACAACTAAATACAATATGTCTTCTATCAAATGTACTATAACTTTTATATAAAATCTAACACTTTTGCATTGTCTTGTTTTTTGGTTTAATTTTTCAATGCCTACCACCACTAAGAAGGTTCATGGATGCACAAAGAATAAGAATGTCTACAAAATTGTTAGTGCAACTAAAGGGAAACTTTCAGTATTCTTAGACATTGAAGGAAAAACATATAGAGGCTTAGGGGACAATGCAACCTGCTTAAGTAATTGTACAAGTCAGGCGGTGCAATCCAAAATTTCTCCATATTATTATAATTGGATGAAGGTTCCCGCAGTATATAAGAATCAAATTTTACCTCTAACATAGGTAATAGTATTTCACATTTTATTTATAATATATAATTTTAACGACCTTGTATTAATTGTGATATTTATAATGAAATTAAAGGATCTTTTTTATTTATATTTGACTCCTATATTGGCAGCATCAATAGATCGTAATGCACAAGATCGGTATAAGGAATGGAAAAATGACCTTCATGAATATTTCAAGCAATTGTTGGGGGGGGTGGTGTGGTAAAAAATGTAGTTAATGTGAAGAAGCAATGTCCCAACAATTTATAAACACAAGTAGATTAGAAGGCTGTTTGTGATCACTTCTGTGGCAAAGCTTTTCAAGTTTAAAGTCATAAACTCAATTTTTCATGATCATTACATATATCAATATAACTTATTAATTTTAATAATTTATCTTTGTAGTAGAAAAGGTTGACGACAAATAAAAGAAATAGAGCAAATGTGAAGTAGCCAAGTCATCACGGAATGCAATCGTATGCTAATTTGAGATATCAAAATGTAGTAAATAAAAATTTATGAAACTATGTTTCATTTTTCCTTTAAGATATGTATTGTTCTAACACAAGTCTAACACAAATTTATCCCTTCTATAGAGAAATTCCGAGACTAGTGAGTTGCTTTTAATTTTAGAAAATTTGTGTCAGTGTCATCAATATTCCGATGGCAGATGGGTTAATGACGCTATAGAGGCTAGATATGTAAGTCATATAACTTATTAAGTTTTAGTTATGAAATTTTGAGTTGGATTTTACTTTACTTTGTAATTTATTTTATTAAATGGAATATGCAGAAGGAAATGCTTCAGATGCATACTCAACAAACCCAAGCTGCTACTGCATCTACTTCTGCTTCTAGTTTGAGCACATCTTAGACAACACATCTTGTGAATGAAGAAGAGATAGTAAAGAATGTGCTTGGATCACATAGAGGGCATAGGAAACAAGTGGGCTCGAGGCTGAGAAAAGACATCCTTGCAGCAGCTACTCTTGAGGAGGCTCATTCACAGCCACAAGTCCCTCCACAGGTGCAACAATGGATGAAGAAACAATCTCAATATAACACACAACAAACTCAATATCAAAATCAAATAGTTGAATATCAAAATCAAATGACGGCAATATTCAAGTGTTTACTGCTGGATTTAGATTTACCAATACCTCCCCCCTTCCACCAACACCTCTACCTGTTATGTCTTCCTATCCACTTCGAGAAGAAAACAATGATGATGATGATTATGATGATGAGACTGCTAATTTAGGAGCTTAGTTTCTACTTTTATGATTTAGACTTGTTGACTTATTGTACATATAAACTTATTGTCTACATAGTCCTATTTTATTTCTGTCAAATTTTATTAGTTATTAGTATGATGAGAAATGAAATCAATGTATTTGTGAATTTGTAGTTATTTGTTTGTAGGTTTATTATGGTTAGGGATGAAATCTAAAGTATGTTAAAAAAAATATACACCGATGACAGTTGTCGTTGCTAAAAGCTTCTTCAACGATGACAATTGTCATTGCTATACAATATCATCACTATAATATTAGTCGCGATGATATTTGTCGACGCTATACGTTAGAGGGATGTCATTTGCGTCGATATTTGTCGTCGCTATACGTTGGTGGCATGTCATTAGCGATAACAAATATCGTCACTATGAAATTATTAGCAACGATATTTGTCGTCGCTATACATTAGAGGGATGTCATTCACAACAATATTTGTCATCGCTATACATTGGTGGGATGCCATTGGCGATGACAAATATCATCGCTATAAGATTATTAGCGACGATATTTGTAGTCATTATACGTTAGTAGCAATAACAAATGTCATCACTGTATTTTAGACAATTTTGAAAATTTTAAATTTTGTTCCTAAGTAGTCGTTGCTAATTTTAGCGACGATAATATTTCGTCGCTTAATGTCTTTAGCTACAACTTATTAGCGACGACATTTGGTGACGACAATGTCATCGCTGGATATCATTAGAGACGACTTTTGGAGTTTTAGCGATGACAAATATTGTCTCTAAATGGTCTTCTTCTTGTAATGACTCAAGGTGTCTGTATGAAGAACATAGAGATCTTCTAGTTTCTCACCCTTGCCAATCATCTTCTGGCTGTTGATTTCCTAGATGTGAGTTGAGAACTAGCAATAAGTGCACTCACAGATAACAAGTTGAACTTGAGCTGTGGTACAAATAGGACATCCTTGAGAACGAAATTGGGACCAAGTCTAACATCACCATTGAAATGCATAGGAATACTAGTATGACTTGGTAAAGTGACAGTGGAATTCGTTATAGAATTCAAAGAAATAAAAGCAAGAGCATCTGAGCATATATGTATAAAGGCCCTTGAGTCTATTATCCAAAACTATCAAGATGATCATATATGATTCAAGGAAATTAAAAAACAAGTACCTATTGAATATGAGGTATTAGCATATTCTTGCTAATCAGTGGATTTGGTTGAAGTCACCAAATGGCTAGAAATCATTGCCATTAATTGTTGGTATTGAGTAGTGTTGAGATTCTAGAAGAAGTTACTTGTAGCATTGTTCCTTTCTTTAGGACTGATTTGGCTAGTAACCTGATTAACTGTAGCTACGTGATTGTTTGATGGCTGTTGGAAGCTTTGTGACCTTTGCTTGAAACTAGGGGGATATCCATGGATTTTGTAACATTTCTCAATGGTATGACCATGGAAATTACAATGAGTGCAAAAAGGTCTATCTTTCCTTTGATTTTTGTACTATGTTTTACTAGAAGCATTTGAATCAACATTTTTCTTTGAGCCATAAGATTTGACAGTGAAGGCCAAAGGATTAGAGGAATCACCATTGTTATTAGGACCAATTTTTTGTTGTCTCTCTTCTTGAGAAATTAAGGAGAAAACTTTGTTTATGGGAGGGAGAGGATCCATCAACAACATTTGACCTCTTACTTAAGCAAATGAATCAATAAGCCCCATGAGAAATGCCATTATGTACTCCATCTGAGAATGAGCACTGAGTTCCTTGACTCCACCACAGGTACAATTTCCAAACGTACAAGCAGGTCTAAAATTGCTAAGTTCCTCTCATTGAGTTTTTAATTTTGTGAAGTAGGTGGACACAGCACTCTAATCTTGATTAAGATTAACCAATTCATGATGAAGTTGAAAAATTCTAGGGCCATTGCTCTGTTGAAATCTTTCCTTCAAATCGTTCCAAATCTCAAATGTAGATTCAAAATAGATAATGCTGGCACAAATTTCTTTAGACATTGAGTTCAGAATCCATGAAATCACCATATTATTGTTCCTAATCCTTGTATTTAGAAGGTTGAGATCATTACTTTTAGGCTTTGGAATAGAACCATTGATAAATCCGATTTTGTTCTTCACGGACAAGGCAATCCTCATCGCATGACCCTAGGAGGCATAGTTATCTCCTTTCAGTTGTTGTGAGACAAGAACAAGTCTTGGACTATCAGACTGATGAAGAAAACAGGAGCTTGTAGAGTCTTCAATGGTGAACTTCCTAATCTATACACTGGTGCTTCCAGAACTAAGAGTTGGCATGGAAGAAAAATAGAGATTCTTGAAACGTGATCAAGGTGACAGATTGGAACGATTGGAAACAACAAGATTAGGTAGCCATAATTCGCTTTGATACTATATTGGAACTTAAACAGGATTTAGTGCAAGAAGAAGATGGAAGAGAAACGAGGAAGAAAGTTATGAAACAAGGTTGCCAAAGAGGCCTGGGAATTGTATTTTCTCTTCTTACTTAAATGAATACAAGCTCTACTCTTTTTATGCTAAGTAGTAGGAAATTCATTTAACTTACATTGCAACTAACTATGTACACGTCATTAACAACTTGTAACAAACTGTAACAGACTAAGATAGTTTTAACAAACTAATTACTCTAAAAGGTTTTTATGGGGGAAAAAGATCCAAAGATCATTGCAAAATGCAAGACAAAGGGTACTCAAATGAAAGTAATTGGACATGAAAATGTATTTTGTGGGAGTTAGAGCATTGGCCAAAACTAAAGTTACAACTTCGTCAGTACTTTGTTGAGTATAGATGGCAAGTTGAAGGACACTGATAAGTCTATTTGCATTTACAAGCTTTAAATATACGAAAGAAATCACACTTAAAGAAAGTTGGGAATAAGTAGGTAAAACCTCCTACATGTATACACTATCTACTAATAAGAGAAAGCATTTTGCCAAATTTTAAAATTATTGGTCAAATTTTTTGATAGTATCATGCTAATACATCTCAAAATGTCAACAATAATGATGGAAAAATCATGGGATTGAAAAGTCACAATTGTCATGTGCTATTGCAACACCTCTTGATAGTCATACTTAAAAAACAAAATATTAAGTCCAATTTCTATGATATCCTCATTCTTCCAACAATTTTGCTTAAGAATGTTGTCAACAAAGGATTTAAATGCATTAGAAAAAGGCATCATGTTCACCCTATGTAATTTGGAGAAGATTTTTCCTTCAGTATTTTTTGATATTATAATTCATATAGCTTTACATTTACCTTAACAAGCACGATTGGCTGGTCAAAGATAAACAAAATGGTTTTTTATCATTTTAGTATCTTGTGTTTTGGCATAAAATCACATTGGCATCCTATTATTTTGAAAATATTTAAAAGATACCTATGTTTTCAGAACCTTGAGGTAATTTTTTGGCTGATAAAATATCCAATTTGTCCTTTTAATTAATAAATTTGCAGAAACATCAAAGAAAAAAAATCTTCATTTCTGCCCCACTACTAGATCTTGCATCCAAGTCCCAATCACATCATATCACACATCTAAAGCTTAGAAAAATTGTTACTAGGCTACCACCAAAGTACCAATAACCATAACCTAAATCTAGGTTTCTCCATCTTCTTTCTTCAACAAATTTGATTTTTAGAGCTTCCAATAATGGTGTAAGTGATCATAGGAAATGAATACACCTTGCCTATCACCCACCACACTGTCATCGCCTTGCACAACCACCTCAAATCCTTATTCTAATTTTTTTAATCACTTTTGCAAATTGTTAGAGGTCAAAATGTAATCTTATATAATCAACAATTTTTTTTTTAGAAAATTGTTTATTTTATAGTTTGTTAATTACGTTCTCTTTAGACCTGTTTGAGTGCATGACATGTGTACAACTTTAATTGGTAGAGTTCTATCAAGTGTAATAGTTGCAATAAGCTATTTAAATGTTGTTCAAGACTTACACTACTACAAAATGTGGATTCCATGATGGTTATAAACCGTTGTAGAAAAATTTCACCACGGTTAAAAAATAGTCGTGGAAACTTCTATCGTGGAACAAGACCGAGTTTTCACGACGGTTTTTTACCATCGTGTAATAGAATAATTGACGTGGGAGATCGGTGGGAGTGCTTATTTTGCACGATAGTTTTCTCCAAAAACCATCGTGGAAGGAGGATCTTCCACGATGATTTTCATCAAAAACCGTCATGGAAGCTCCTCCTTCCACGACGGTTTTCACCAAAAACCATCGTGAAAATTTAGTATTTTTCAAAAAAAAATTCTCCCATAATTTCTATTTCCCACAAAATGGCCAGTCCCATGTGTTATCCATTACATCATGGCCCTAATTACATACAATAATTGCTATATATTAAAATTGCATTGTATTTACAAGATCATTTTACATTTGAGCTATTTTGAGCACTTTGTTAATCTACTATGACGTGTACCTATCTAAAAAAGCACAAACCAATTTACAAATTGTACTCACTCTAATCTAACTTTATGTATATCCATATATATATAAAAATCTTTTTTTTCCTAAGGCTTGTATACCACTTGTAATTATATCCCGCATAAAACATAGAATAAAAAAACCACATTCTATGTCTCCTTGTTGTCTTGGACACTTACATTTAGAATATAAAATTCCGTTCGGTCGGTTTGTGACACCAGTTCTCACTTGAAACTTTCAATCGTTAAGCGCCCTAATAATATATCATGTTTAAATATTGAATAAATTAATAGACGATACAATTATGTGAGACTAAAAATAATTAATTTTATAAGACAATATTAATACTTACAATCTTGTGACTGATACGAAATCCTCACGTGGTGGGTGTCCGAGGGGGTCAAACCAATATATTTAGTCCTCCCATGGTGAAATAAGTCCCAACATCCAATGTTCTCTAACGTTGTATAGCAGGAAGAATAATTTTCCCCTCAATGCTTCAGCTAATAGGTGGAGGAGTGATGTGGCACGCTCTTTATGATCAATCTACAGGTCTCTTGTAGCACTTGAAACAATGGCTAAAGATATGAAGCCAAAATTTTACGCCATGCCTTGAAGTTCACAATATTTTACCAAAAAACTACAATAAAAAATATTACAGTGAATTATTTTAAAACACCATTTAAAATACTGAAATAAGGTTAGAGTTATCACCTGAGGTATACAAGGATACAGTTTGCCCCAATTTCTTCGAAGCTGATAAAGTCGTAAACATCTTCATACCCCACATAGATAGGCAAATCATTGCCAATGATATTTACCAGTATCGGGCACTGAATAGTCAACCCATCGCGCATGAAAGAATATGCGTATATAGCTAACTACATAAATTCTTGAGGTACTGAAGCGAAGTTAAATGCACGCAGGTGCTCATTAGCAACGGTTTGTCCTTGGCGTTGTTGAACCTCAGGTTGTGATTCTCTTGCTTTTAGAGAGCTTTTCTTTTTTGGTTGTTTCTTTCCGCTTAGATCTTGGGGAACATGGCTCGGTGCTCGACTCGTATTTGTCAATGTGATGACTTCAACTAATCTCTTCTGCCATGCGACAAAGCTTCCTGCTGCTTTACCCACAGTTGTTGCTTCAAGTGTTCGAACAAGCAATTCAGCTGTTCTAACTTTGATGGTAGTGATGCTAACACGCACATTCTCTTCCTCTAATAGTCATCCATGAACTGTATTAGTTGGAAGGCTCTCCATCCACACCTTCTCAAGCGCAACAAGTGCACACCCACCATTAACTCTATCCTTGACAAAGAGCTACATTGTTCGGGCCCTTAATGAGGAGGTGACAATTGGACTTCTAGATCTTCTGGAGCTTTTGCTACAATATTGGGAGGGTTACAACTAGCTTTGAAGCTGTTGTGTTGTGAGATGCTATCATCCATTGACTTAGTATATCCCTAGGAAATGAGCTCAGTCATAAGACTTTAGAGTTTTGCAATCTCCATCTACATCTTCGATATTTGAGAATTCAATTTTGACGATCTTGGTTGGAGGTCGAAGTATTGAGACTGCTTCACATACTTTGATTGATCGCGAACACGTCTTGAATGTTTCGGTTTCCCTAGTGCCCTCCTCAAAATGTCATTATTACCGACCTATTAGAAGCTCCATTGACTTTGTTGCGTTGTGTATTCATCCTATATAAGAACAACACAACCATGTTATTCAAGCAATCCTTCATCCACCTGTAGTAAAATACAAATTAATTGTTCGTGATCAGTAGACTTACAATCAAGTTGGAAATCTTTGCTACTTTTGGATTTTTAAACTGGCCATCAAGACCTTGACGTGATTTTACCCACAACTCCTCCCGTGTTGGTTGCACGCCTGTCTTTGCAAACTGTGTTACGCTATGTTAGTAACATAGTAATGTAGCAATAATTGATATATGTAAATTGAGTTAATTAGTAACGTACCATGGATTTCTCGAGCTCTTTATATCCCACTAGGCCAACCATAGAGCAGTATTCATTTTCTGGTCTTATTTTTCTTGCATTTGATGATAACAGTTGGAAATCACTAGAACGTTGATACCTCACAAAAGCTTTCCAATCTTCATTGTTTATGGAGGGGTAGTAATATGCTACCGTAGGAGGCCGTTTATATATATTTACATCCTCCTTTGGAATGGAAAGGTATGGCTGTACAAAGGTACCGTAGAGGTCAGATCTAAACCCCTTTGCTAGTTCACTGCAAACCTTTAAAGCCATTTTCCTATACCAATCCTCAACTATGAAAGCTTCATATATCTCTCTCCAAATCACATCTTTTACTTTATCTAAATCCTTAGACCTCCAATCTTTTGTCCATATTGAAACGTGCTCTCGACTAAGGACTTTGATCCAACTGCTTAATTCATGGTCAGATGCGCCTTCTGGTTGGCCTTTTGAATCAAAAGTTACTTCAATTCTTAAACCTTTCTTTCTCATCCGATGAATTTTTTTCATTAATGTTGCCCTTCGGTCAAAGTCTACTTTTGGATCAAATTTGGTTCGCCTTTGTGGCTTACTGTGATAGTTTCTCTTGCTATATTGCGTTGTAGATGAAGTGCAGTCTTCATACTCCTTCTCGTACTGGTCACTATCAAATTCGTGAGACATTGTACCTATGCAACGTATTCAAAAACTAACATATACATACTAATATTAATCACAAACTACACATATTCACATACTAATATCATGAATTGCACAATTTCACATAATTTTCCTCTAATAGACATATTGACATATTCACCACGAATTGTACAATTACTTTCTATCTTCACATATTCACAAGCTTATATAGTGACATAATTTCACGTAATCAAATTTTAACATATTCACAATTGCACAATTTCAACAACACTTTTCACATATTTATATAATTTCACATAATTACACATATTTAGAAATTTACACATATTCACAATTACATATATAATTTCACAAATTGTACACATTCACATAATTTTACTTGTTCGATATATTGACATATTCACCACAAATTGCACAATTACTTGTCAGCTTCATATATGTACAATTTCATATATTGACATAATTCTACATAATCAAATATTGACATATTAACATTTATAATTGATTACACGATTGGGGGGGTGGGGGGGGTTGCATAGGGGGCTAGGTGGGGGGGCTGGATGGGGCGAGGCAGGCTGGGGGAGGGGGGGGGCTAGGCGGGAGTGAGGGGGGGCGGGGGGGCTGGGCTGAGCTGAGGGGGGCGAGGGGGAGGGGGAAAAGGAGAGAGAGATAGAGGGAGAACTTACTGGAGGTGGGGTGGTGCCATGGAGATAGTGGCAGTGGAGGGAGTTTTTAATGGGTGTGGGTGTTTTTAGAGAGAGAGAGAGAGAGGGATTTGAGATAGAGAGTGAGGAATGGGTTTTTAGAGAGAGAGAGAAAGAGGGATTTGAGATAGAGAGTAAGGAATGGGCGCGCATATAATATGGGTGTAGGTGGCGCGGATTTTAAAAATTTGAAGCAAAATTTGGAGGGACCCCGGTAGCTGCCATGACGGTTTTTGCAAGAAACCGTCGCATAAGGTAGACCGACCACGATGGTTTTTGCAACGACTGTTTCTGGCATAAACCATCGTGGTAGAGCTACCATGACGGTTTTTAATAGAAACTGTCGTAGAAAAAATGTTTAACAACCTTTTTTCACATATTTTATTTTTGCTGCCTAGGGTGGCCAGCCGTGTGTTAAGCTTCCAATGGCCCAGAATGTATACTTTATCTCCATTGTCACTATAAATTTAACTATAATTCAATATACAGAAATTGCCATAAGATTGAAAAATGTAGTAAATTGCACAAAAATGTTACACGTAAATTGACATATATACAAATTATTGATGCTCATCTTTTAAGCTTTTTTTTTTCATTGGTTCATCAATACGTATCCATTCCACATCTTCACGAAGCAAGTGTAAAACATCATCTTCAAAATTATCTATCTCATCAACCAATGGCAATCCCTTTGTGAACGAAGGGTTGTCCGCACAATCTTCATCAACTTCTTGACCATCGATAACTATTCTTGGCTTTATCGGGACGACTAGAGACAACTCCATGTCTTGGGGATCAATAGTGTAAAAAACTTGGATTGCTTGTGATGCCATAATGAATGGATCATTCCTGTATCCCAATCTTCTAAAGTCAACCACCATAATGCTGTCATCGTCGTTCTTAACATAGTTATTGTCGGCCCACTTGCACTTAAAAAGTGCTATGCGTAATCCTCCATAATCAAGTTCCCAAATATCTTCAATGAAACCAAAATAGTTCATGGTCCCATATACCGAATTCTTGTCCTTGGCAGAGGCAATATACATAGCCTTTGCATTGAGAGTGACACCGTTATTTTGCACCGGATGCTTCTCATCCCTTTTGCGAGTGTAGAAAGTGTAACCATATATGGAATATGACGTATACCTTGTAACTACCGATGACGGACCTCTAGCTAGGTTCTTCAACTCTTGTGACATGCCTCTATCTTGTGATGTGGACCACTTGCCATAGATGTATGCTCAAATCCATAACCGAAAGGTCCGATTGTGTTCATCTTGCAACCATTTCTCATTTCTTGCTCTTTTTGGGAATGTTTTTTTTTAATTCATTCATGTGCACCTCAATGAAAGGCTCCACTTCATTAGTATTGTGCAAGACATAAAGACAAGCTTGCTCCCACTCCTCTCGACTTCTGAAGAAGGATTGCCTATACATAGTCCCCTAGCGTCAATGTTTATAGTCTTTGGCACCCCAATTGTGTCCACATTAGATAGGTACTCAGAGCAAAATTCAACTGACTCCTCAGCTATGTAACTTTCTACAATACATCCCTCCGACCTATTTTGATTCTTCACATAGCCCTTCAAAACCTTCATATATCTTTCAAATGGGTACATCCATCTAAAATACACTGGTCTGCATAACTTAACTTCACGTACTAAGTGCACCGTTAAATGACTCATGATGTCAAAAAATGCCAGTGGGAAATACTTTTCAAGCATGCATAAGGTTTGCACCAACTCCGATTGCAGTGAATCTAGCACAAGTGGATCAATGACCTTCGTGCATATTGAATTGAAGAACGAGCACAACTTAGAAATTGCAAATCTCATATCCTTTGTTAGAATTCCCCGCAAAACAAGTGGTAGTAATTGCTGCATCAACACATGACAATCGTGTGTTTTCATGCCAATAAGTTTCAAATCCTTGACCGACACCAACTTTTTGAAGTTTGACGAATACCCGTCCGGCACTTTTAATGAAGCAAGCCATTCATAGAGCTTTCTCTTTTCTGCTCTAGATAACGTGTGCTTTGCCGGAGGTAAGTATGTTCGGTTTCCTCTTCTCTCGGAAAACAAATTAGGCCTAATCTCTATTTCCATGAGATCCAACCGAGCTTTTTCACCATCCTTAGTCTTGCCCAGAATGTCAAGCAATGTGCCGACTACGGATTTGCAAACGTTCTTCTCAATATGCATAACATCCAAGCAATGACGTACAAAAAGTGTCTTCCAATAGGGAAGTTCAAAGAAGATTGATCTTTTTTTCCATGGTTTATCATTTTGCATCTCCTCCTTGCCTCACTTTTTTCTTACCGAATACGACTCTTATATCTTGTACCATTTCAAATATTTGTTCACCCATCAAAGGGCGTGGAGGGTCTCTTTCTTCGCTGTTGCCATCAAAGACTTTCTTTTGTTTGCAGTAGCAATGATCTCTTGGCAACCATCTTCTATGACCAAGAAAAATAGTTTTCTTTCCATTTTTCAACCGTTTGTGAGACGTTTCCGTCATATAAATAGGACAACCAATAGAACTCTTCATTGAATAACCAGATAAATTGCTATATGCGGGGAAGTCGTTAATAGTCCATATCAACATCACCTAGAGTGTGAATGTCTCTTTTTGGTAAGCATCTCTAACTTCAACTCTCTTTTCCCACAACATTTTTAGATCATCAATTAACGGTCCCAAGTATACGTCAATGTCATTGCCTGGTTAGTGAAGACCCGAAATCAATAAAGACAACATTAAAAACTTCCGCTTCATGCACATCTTTGGAGGGAGATTATAGTTAACAAGTATTATGGGCCAAATGCTATGCCTACTACTCATGTTAGCATATGGTTCATTCCATCCGTCGACAAAGCAAAATGTATGTTTCTTGGATCCACACAAAAGTTGGGATGATTGGCTTCAAAAGTCTTCTATTGTGGTGAATCCACCGGGTGTCTAAGCATACCATCATCCACCCATTTGTCATGACACCATGTCAAATTCTTGGCATGTTCTGGGTTTTTGAATAAACGCCTCAAACGTGGTACCGGTGGAATTTACCATAACACTTTCTTTGGCACTCCATTCTTGCTGTCTTTTGGCTCCTTTCCTTTCTTCCACCTTGCTTGTTGACAAACTGGACAATAATTCTCATCCTCATAATCATGCCTATAGAGAACACAATCATTTTCACATGCATGAATTTTCTCATAATCCATTCCCAAAGTGCTCAAAGTCTTCTTAGCCTCATACATACTAGTTAGTAATTTATTACCCTATGGTAGAAGCCTTTATAAAAATTCCAACAGCTTTGTGAAACTAGAATTCAACCAGCCACCCGATGCTTTTAAATTCCATAATCCAACTAAAGCAGACAATTTAGTGAAATTGGTAAACCCTTCATACACTGGTGTCTCTACATCATTCATCATTGTCTCAAGTAAATCCAGACAGTGCACAAAGTGTTCTTCTAAATCATTGACCATGTCAACCATATTGTCTTCATCCTCCATATTATCCTCCACAATAGATTGCTTTTCTTTATTTAGTAAAGTTGGATTGAAATTAGACTCACCATGAAAATGCCATGTTTGATAACTACTTATGATTCCATTTCGAAATAAATGTCCTCTAACAATTGTAATTGGATGCAATCTATGGTTTTCACATTGAACACAAGGACATCGAATTTTATCACCATTTGCATGACTTTTGGCAAAATTCAAGAACTCTTCCACGCCATTCACATACTCTTTAGACAATCGAAAACCCCACATCCATTTCCTATCCATTTTGCAATTCCTAAATCAAAATAATAAATAGCAAATATTCAATTAAAATTAATTTCATAATTTATATATATACCCACCTACATATATTAACTAATTATAAAAAAAAAAAAAAAAAAAAAAAAAAAAAAA
>CAMOHE010041263.1:0-44119 GCA_946598075.1 Artocarpus hirsutus | reverse complement strand
AAATCATCCCATAATTATGTTAATTATCCAGAATAAATTATCCTTATCACAAATTCAACCTTATCATAATTTTGTGAAATTTCTGCTGACTGTTTGTCAGTTGTCATCGGCCTGCCGATCTCTATCTTCGGCCTGCCGATCACTGATGTCTGGCCTACCGATGATATACCATCGGCTTGCCGTTCTGAGGAAAACATTTCGGCCTGCCGAACTGAATGGTCCGGCCTGCCGATCTGTCCTTAAATACAAAAATCATTCATAATATTTAATCATCAATAAAAATATAATTAAACATATAACATTAATGACATGAACATTTGAGCACATCAATTCCATGCGAGTGTCACCTGTCATAATACTTAGAATAAAATGGTTAGCACCATCTATCAAATATCATAACACATATCATAAATATAACATTTAACGTCATCATTTATCATAACATAATCCGTTACATGAAATTAGGCGGGCGTTACAGCTTGAGTCCATAGATGGTAAAATCTCTTCTTCACTAGATATAATCATTTATATTCATTATGAGGTTTATTATGAACAGTTCTCAATCAACCGTTTGTAAAGATATTTAAACAATATCATTTCCCAATCAGTCATCGAAAATATTTGATAAAAATCCATTTTTGGCTTAAATCATTTTGAAATAAGGCTACCAAGGAAGAGGGGTAGAAGTCCTACCTCGATATCCGTGTCGGTGTCCCACACCGTAATCCCAGTCCGTTATACGTTAGCTCCGCGGATCCATACATAATTCCTAAATGCATAGTAACTTAGTTCATTAGTATCTAACCCGTGGTATCCTATGGTACTAAATCATCTCATGGCGTCCTAGTGTGCCTTTTAGGTTTATAAAATCATTTTATAAAGTTGAAATTTCAATCGGGGTTCAAAACAGTGAAAACGGGTGAAAAATCACAAAATTACACCATGCCCGGTCGGCCTGTCGGTCGTCCTAGTTTGGCCTGTCGAACTGCATAGTTTGGCCTGCCGGAAAGCCAAGTCTGGTTGGCCGAACATTTTCAGGTTCGGCCTACTGGTCGGATGAATCCGGCCTGCCGATCCCTTGAATCCAGCTTGCAGAACATGAAGTTCGGCTTGACGATCTGCAAAAATTCCAGAAATTTTCACGCACGGGTTCTCGGCATCCCGAATCCAAATCTTCAATCCAAAATTTTTTTTCTCAATTTTCAGGCATGGGTAAAGATCAAAATTGATAAATAAACATTATTGAACACTTTTTAACTCATTAAAACAAAATTTAAGCAAGATTTTTACAAAAATCCAAAAATAGAGAAAATAGAGGAAAAATAAAAAATCTTGATTCCAATTCGTTTTTGATGAGATAAAGTTTGCATTCTAGCTAATCTAAGTCCATCTAACTTAGATTGAAGCTTTTCTAGGCTTAAAAACTCTTAGATTTCAAAATGGAAGAAAATTTGAAAAATGTAAAAAGTTTTGAAATTTTGAAAACTAACCTTGAATCGAAGCTTGAATCGAGTTTGTGATTGCTCAATCGCGTTCCCGAGCCTTCAATCCACAATCCCGGAGCTTGAAATCAAATTTTGAATCAAAAATTTAGAGAGAGGATGAGAGAAATCGAGAGAGAATGAGAGAGAGTGAGAGTGGCCGAGTGAGAGATGTGAGGAGAGAGAGGAAGAGTTAAATAAATAGGGGAAAGGAAGACAAAACCAGTGAAGGAAAACTGTGTGTACAGCACGTGGTTTTTAAAAAGGACGTATTGGTCATTTGACGAATTGTTTTGTTTTAAAATTTAAAATAGCACTTAAAAATAATTAAAAATCATTAAAAGAATCAAAATGACATCAATTTAAAAATTTCACAAAATGATCTAGTTAACTTAAAAAAAATCAGTATGGCACACTAATCCACCATTTAATACTCTAATTATACTTAATTAACTTTGGGGTGTTACATTTGCTTACTTTGTTTATGATCATGTTGCAGATAAAAGGTAAGAGGACAATGGAATAGGTGGAGGACAAAGACGAGCGTATCAACAAAGAACGATGGATTGAAAATGGAAGAACGCCAAGAAAGAAGATTAAAATCTATAAACTATGTTTTATATCTAAGTATGTTTCTCGAAAAAGTTTTTAAGTTTTGAACTGTGCTCTAGCTACTTTGAAATTTATTTTCCGCTCTTTAAAATATTGAGACTTGTTTAAATTTATCTATTTTTTTATTTTATTTGGTTTTAATAATGGATCAGCCTTTCGATCATTTCAGTTCGGATTGCCAATGTTGGCATCGGCTTGCCGGTCACTTGTATCGACTTACCGGTAGAAGTGTTTTAAAATTTCGATTTTACAGGGCCTCGGACAGCCTGTTGGTGGTTGAAGTTTGAACTACTAGTCATGTCTGGCCTACTAGTGTCCGAAGTTCTGCCTACTGAACTGTTTAAATAGATTTTAAAGTTTATTTTAAATTTTATTTGAATTATGGTTTTATTAATTTCGCATTGATAAACTATTTAAATAAATATAAAAAGGGTTCTAAAATAAATGTTAAAAAAATTCACGCACAGATCCTAGGTTAAGTTTAATAAACTTGACCTTATTTAAATGGTTTATCTTAAAAGTAATGAAAACGAGGATGAATGTAACGACATTTGTGATGTCCATAAGGGGACATTATACGATCTGCCATTTTGGACTACCAACCAAACGATTTAGGGTCACTCGTTTTGGACACAAATTTTATCAGATATTGATCCTACTTTGATCTTGATTCAAAATTTTAAGGCCTTATCTGATAAGGACTAACTCCTTGGCCCAACCTCTATAAATAGGGGAGTGAGACTCATTGTTATTTAGATTAGTTGAGGAATTAAGAGTAAGCACTCTAGTCTATCAGTCTCGACAACTCCTTGAGAGTTATTGTTCACAAATCACAAACCTTAGGACATGTGCCCACAAGCACTCTGATCGTGTGCCCCAAATCACCGGGGAAAAGCCGTAGGACATGTGTCCACATGCACTCCGATCATGGATAGAGAATAGTAAAGAAGACCAGTTGGTTGAGACTCTTCTAGAACACCTTTCTCTTCACAAATTGCAAGAGCTTTTTGACAAACGAGGTTAGTAAGATCTAGTTAATTTAAGCATATAGCATGTCAAACTTGTGTTTTGGAAAATACTCTAGCATAAAAATTTTTAAATCCCTTTGTATACTACTTTTCTAACATGTAGTCCCCCAATTCTAGGAACTGAAAAGAGGTCTGAAAAAAGGTCGTTGGCTATTCCATGAAACCACTTGAGTCCTAGGCTATTCTATGGAATTTAATTAAAGCTACTTAAAAGCTTACTACACAGCGCACATAAAAATAGTTTTTTTCTCATAACATGACGATTTTCTTTAGAAAGCTATACATGGGTCTTTATGCCATGAATGTAGATGATAAAATAAATCATATATGTCGTAATAACAATGTCATGATGTAGTTGAAATGAATTTCTACTTACCTCATATAGAGACAAAGAATAATTAGTAAAAGGCATTAGTGTAGCTAGATGTGTTAAAATGCCTATTATTAATAATAATAGCTATTGTACTTAGTTTTCTTGATATAAGAATAGAAAGATAAAAAATAGATTATATCTTCTCATTAGTTTTCTTGATAAGATAAAAAATAGATTATATCTTTTCATTACAAAATAATCACATTACAAATTGACTTCTCTATGAGTCTAAATCAAACATATAGCATGCTAATCATTAAGAACAAAAAACATTTTGATATAAAGAAAATCTTCTTTGTTGAAGACAATACCACTTTTTCAAAGTTTCAAGCTCTTATAAAGATACACTCTAGCATACACATAAATAAATATTAAGAGGCTTAAAATGAAATAAAATAAACTTTGATCAATATCTTATATATACGCATACACTCATAAATAGAACAAGGATATGAACCCATCAGTTATAGTAATCAACCTCATATAAATATATTGCCAGAACCTTTACAAATCTCTGACTACTAAATTTTCCATGAATATCAAATTTATACTTAAAATTGTCACACCACTATAATTGACAAAAAGAAATTTGCAAACACTCACTTACTAAAATGGGATAATATCCAAAAGACATATGCTTATCTGGAAGAAGTCAAGTATATAGTTATATGTTGTAAGATTCAAAGTTTTCTAAGAATGTACTGCTTAAATTGAGATAACTATGGGAAGAGCAGGAAGCACCTTCATGAATGCTTAGTGGAGAATCATGTGGTGAGATTAGGTCATTTGGAAGTGAAAATTTTGGTGGAAAGGTGGAGAGTCTTCTATCAGTGGCAAATAAGCTAAATAGTAAATATATATTTATAGATACAGCATAAGAAAAATTTCTATAGTAACCAATATACTTACTTCAACAATTTACTAAATGGATAGAAACAAAATAGTAGTAGTAGTAATAGTCATACATATATAACATATATCAAACAACTCCTTTAGTAATACAAATGAATTAATTATCACAAGCACCTATGCAATCAATAATTATGTTGAAATATAAACTAAATAAATAAAATGGACAAACAATTAAATTACATGTCAACAAATAATTGAACAAATAAAAATTGTAACATTTTTAGTCTAGCACATCGAGCTTCTTAGTCAAGGAGACTGCACCTTCACACTACACTAAATAACACAAAATCCAAATTAATAAAAATTAGGCATCTTAATAATAATTATTATGCAATGCAAATATATTATTATTGGCTAAATTTGTATGTGAGCAGAATGGGCACCACATTGGTGATTTATTTATATTAAGATTGTTATGTTGTTTGTATCCTAAACAGGAGATAACTTGTCTTAGTCATTCGAGTAGGACTCTCCGAGTGGGGATATTGGTATATTGTCATTGATAATGATATATTAAATCGGGACTTAAGATGGATTGATTTAATTAATAATTCTGTTTCAATAAATCAATTCACTGTAGACAATCATTTATCTTACATCTTAATCCTGGAACAAATCAATGAGTTTGTATTCTTGACTTGTGTCTTTTGATGTATCAAAGGATAACATCTTTTATTACTTGAAGGTATGCATGTCGGCATGTTAAAGACATAACCGTTAAATGACATAGACTCATTATTTATAAATATAAAATATATAGTTCTTTTATATAGTTAATGACATTCTCTTATACACATTGTCCTATAATTGGAAATTGGAGTGCTCGACCCTTTGGATACATATGTGTAACCAAGTTGTATGCTATTTGTATTAGTTATGAATAGTAAGTATTATAATGGTGAGATAATGGAACAAATTATAAATATAATCAGGAGCTAAAATAGAATTTATCCTTAAGCCGATTATAGATATCCGATGGGGATGTTACATATGATGATATTGTTGGAATTAAAATATGAAACGCAGTGGAAGGATTGGATTGTTGACAAACAAAAATTTTCTCAAAATTTTGTTCATCGAGAATAGATATATAATTTTAATTAATAACAGAAAGCTTTAGGAATTTTACTAACCTTTTGAAGACTATCAGGGTATCTTAGCTTTCCTCTTTGACACCACGATCTTCCAATCCAGGCCTCCACACCAATGGAAAAACGAGTGGGCGTCAAACTGTAAGAATGAATTTTTCTCACACTTTTTCGAATCTGCTATGTACTCAACACATGAGATAACAGACCTTTTTTTAGAGAATAACTCTCAGTTTTTCTCTCTGAATATTTTGCAAAAGTTATGTGAACGAAAAATCTCTTGAGATGAATGTTATCTCTCTCTTTTTATATCTGAGCATTTAGTCACTTTTCAATTGACTTTTAATTTTAAATAACCACTATATCACATATATAGAGAAAGTATGTATTTTGCTTGATTGTAACCTTTTTGCTTCCTCATTTTTTTTTCTTTACTTTATATATATATATATATATATATATGTACATATAATAATCACGCTAAACGTGATTCCTCTTTCCTCTTTTTTTTAATTAATATATATATATATATACATTTACGAAACGTAAACGTTTCAAGCATCCTTCCACTTTTTTTTTAATATATATATATATATATAAAGTTTATACATTTGAAACTGTAACCGGAAATTTCCTTTACTAAATATATATATATATAAATATATTAATATATAATTAAAATCTTATATATAATAAGATTTGGTTCAAAACCACACACACATATATATATATCTATATCTAAATTCAAAAATAAATCACATTTATTTAGAAATAGATTTTAAAATTAATCAATTAACTAATGCTCAGTTAAATGTGACAACACTTATCATATTACATTATATGTCACAGAGAATATTTTTCTATGTCACATTAATAATTCAAGTGTGAAATAAAATTAATTCAGAATTCAATAATTCCAAACTAAATATGTATAATTTATTCTATGCATAAATCTAATATAGTGTTACAGAGGTGGTATTGGGGACCTATGGACCTATAACTCAAGCTCCAATAAATTTGACAAATAATTAAACTCTTTGATTAATGTGCCAAATTTATTAGTTTCAATGTTATTCCACTAAAAACCTAAAACTAAACTCTTGAAATTATAGTAAAATTACTCAAAGAAAATAAGCGAGTAGTCCATTGATATAATCATTACATATAAGTCAGTCCTCCATAAATAGTTCATAATAAGAGCTAGGTTCAATTTCTGTTTAACTCTCTTATTATATCTGTATCCTCGAGTTTCAATAATTCTCTAATGAAAAGTTAATTCATAATCTTATTATGAACGACCACTCTACTGTTCAAACCACGAATTATCACTCAAGAGAACTATTTTTGTAACTTCCATAGGGAAGGAATGGATTCCGTATCTGTATAATATTATTCCAAGCCACTTATTACATTATATTTCTAAGATGCTAAGTTATAATCTGTGCTTACACAAATCTTACCATGCAAGTAAAAAAAAACATAATGTCATAAATAGGAGTCTAATAAATACTCAGGATTAAGACTATCAAATATATGATCATCATTGTGATAAATTTGAATACTCTATTTGTAACGGATGATTATTAGAGATTCATAATTTATCTGGTCTAGTCCTATATAATCTCATTATATAAAGTACCTCCAATCCAATGTCTCTATATTGATAGTCTAGATAATGACTATTTCATGCTAAATGAGATTGGACCATACTTGTAATATTTAATTAAAGATCCTAAACTTTAATTAATTATTACGGACTATTTAGATTATTATCTATAAATTTTATCTATAATCATATAACACTTATATGCTAAATTTATAGTGACATAAATAATCATGAAATTTTCTCGATGTTTATAATTGTATTCATAACACATATTAGCAACCAAAATAATAACAAATGTCATTTTATTTCTTTATTAACAATATATACAATGTCACAGTTTTTAGGGCACCAAACCCAACAATCTCCCACTTGCCCTTAAGCAGGTGAGACATGTCTCTAAGACCTAAGCCTTGCAAGTGTGCCTCGAAGCTCTTTGTAGGTAACATCTTGGTGAAAGGGTCGGCAAGGTTGTTATCCGACACTATCTTCACAACTTTCACATCGCCTCAATGTACTATCTCTCTAATCATATGATATTTTCTCTCTATATGTTTTCCTCTTTTATGGCTTCTAGGTTCTCTTGAATTTGCCACTACACCACTATTATCACAATACAGTATAAGTGGTTTATCCATGCCTAGAACTATTTCTAGATCATTTAAGAACTTACAGAGCCAAACAACTTCTTTAACTGCTTCATAAGTAGCTACATATTCAGCTTCCATAGTTGAATCAACAATACAAGATTGTTTAATGCTTCTCCAAACTATGGCTTTACCACCAAGAGTAAACACTGATCTAGACGTAGATTTACGTGTGTCTTTGTCTGATTGAAAATTAGAATCAGTGTAGCCAATGGGAATCAAATTCTCACCGGAATATACTAGCATATAGTTTCTTGTTCTCCTAAGATACTTGAGAATATGCTTAACCGCTACCCAATGATCTAATCCTGGGTTGGATTGATACCGACTGACTATACCCACCGTATAGCAAATGTCAGGTCTTGTACACAACATGGCATACATTAGACTTGGTACCCATCTCATGTTTTCTTCCTCTTGAGGTGTCTTAGGACACTTCTCTTTTGAAAGATAAACTCCATGACATGTAGGTAAATTACCTTTCTTGGAGTTTTGTATCGAAAATCTAATAATCGAATAAGCACCTTATCGATATACGATGCCTGAGATAGCGCCAACAGTTTGTTCTTTCGATCTTTTATGAGTTGAATTCCAAGAACATAACTTGCCTCTCCTAAATCTTTTATTTGGAATTGGTTGGCGAACGATTTCTTTACATTAGATAATACACCTACATCATTCCCAATGAGTAGGATATCATCTACATAAAGAACTAAGAAGACCATCTTCTTATCTTTGATATACTTGTATACACAAGGTTCATCAATATTTTGATCAAAACCATAAGATTTGATCGCCTCATCAAATCTCAAGTTCCAAGATCTTGAACCTTGCTTGAGTCCATAGATGGACCTCTGCAACTTGCAAACTTTTTGCTCTTGACCTTTGACTACAAACCCTTATGGTTGCACCATATAGATGCTTTCCTCAAGATAGCCATTCAAAAAGGCAGTCTTGACATCCATTTGCCATATCTCATAATCAAGACAAGCAACAATGGATAAAAAAATCTGAATGGATTTAAGCATAGCTACAGGCGAGAAAGTTTCTTCATAGTCAACTTCCTCCTTTTGGGTAGAACCCTTTGCCAGAAGCCTAGCTTTGAAAGTCTCAACTTTCCCATCCACTCCTCTTTTCTTCTTGTAAATCTATTTCCACCCTATGGGTTTTATTCCTACAGGTAGGTCTACAAGTTCCCAAACTGAATTGGAGTTCATGGACTCCATTTCAAGGTTCATAGCCTCCAGCCATTTCTCCTTCTCAGAATTTTCCATTGCATCATGATATGTCAATGGATTATCTTCACCATTATTAGAGATAGCAACATGTGCTTCTCTAATTTTCCTGTAGCGAGTAGGTGGTCTCACAACCCTCCCACTACGTCGAGGTGGTATGACATTCTGATCTGGAGATGTGGTCTCTTCGTTTTGTCCTTCAACAACGGTTGTCGGTTGCGGTTTGATCTGATCAGAAAGTAACTCTTCAAGTACAACTTTGCTACAAGGTTTATAGTTTGTCATATAATCATTCTCGAGAAAAGTGGCATTTGTTGATACAAAAACCTTATTTTCTTGTGGACTATAAAATAAACCTGCCATCATTTCCTTTGGGTATTGCACAAACAAGCACACTTTAGAACGTGGTTCTAGCTTCCCGATCTTTCCTTCCAGTACATGTGCTAGACACCTCCATATACGGATATGTCGCATACTAGGTTTGCGACCATTCCATAACTCCAAAGGTTTTTTTGGAATAGACTTAGATAGAACTATGCTTAGAAGATATACTGCAGTTTGTAGTGCATATCCCCAAAATGAAGTGGGTAATGATGAGTAGTTAAGCATGGATCTCACCATATCAAGCAATGTCCGATTTCTTCTCTCTGCAACATCATTTTGTTGTGGTGTTCTAGGTGAGGTGAGTTGTGATAGAATACCATGTTCTATCATATAGTCCTTGAATTTAGTATCAAGGTATTCCCCTCCTTGATCAGATCGAAGACTCTTCACCATCTTTCCTAATTGGTTTTTAGCTTCTGCTTGGAATTCTTTGAACTTTCCATAAGTTTCAGATTTCTTTTGCATTAGGTATATGTAACCATACCTTGAATAATTGTCAATAAATGTGACGAAATATTCGTAACCACCACGTGCTTGTACATTCAATGGACCGCAGACGTCCGAATGTATTAGCTCAAGTGGTTCCTTGGCCCTTTCGCCTTTTGCAGAGAAAGGCCTCTTAGTCATTTTACCTTCAACACAAGATTCACAAACTGGTAGAGAACTAACTTTTAGTTCTTTTAAAGGACCATCCTTTACTAGTTTCTTGTTTCTGTCAAGGTTAACGTGACCTAATCTAAGGTGCCATAGGTATGTTTTATTATCAGAAGAAATCTTTTGCTTCTTGGGTTTTGGTTGTTCAACTTTGAACATTTCGGTATTGAGTAGTGATTTTTTGCTGGGCCTTAAAGTGTAAAGCTCATTTTCTAGATGCGCAGAACAAATATTCAAACCATTTCGAGAAATATTAACATAATTATTATTAAAAGAAACATTGAACATTCGTTCAAAAAACTTGGAAACATAAATCAAATTTCTACGAAAATGAGGAATATAATAAACATTGTCCAAAATCAAAAACTTATTTCTAAAATAAAGTTTAACAACTCCCACTGCTCTTGCCGAAACAACCTCTCTCATTCCCACTTTCATCGTTTGTTCCCCATCAGCAAGCTCCTTTGAAGAACTAAGCATCTGCAAAGAAGAACAAACATGGTTAGTTGCCCCTGAATCAATTATCCAAGGTGAAGTGTTATCTTCAACTAAACAAGCTTCTAAAACGAGTAAATCTGATTTATTGTTGTTCTTCTTTTCTTTGACCTCTTGAAGATACTTTGTGCAGTTTCTCTTCTAGTGCCCAACTATGCCGCAGTGGAAACATTTTCCTTTAGGCTTCTTTTGGTTTGAGCTCTTTTTGTTGTTGTTGTTTTTGTTCTTCTTTGGTTGCCCTCTATTTTTAGACTTACTACTTCCTTCAGTTCTTTTCCTCTTCTTATTCTTTTGAGTAGAAGAGGAGGGTTGAGCTAGTGCAACATTTGCCTCACCTTCTTTAGTCTTTTCTTTCGAAATAGACTCGAAGGTTTAGAGCTCATTAAGCAACTCAGTCATATTATATTTCAGCTTGTTCATGAAATAGTTGCTTTTGAACTGAAGAAATGCAGGGGAAAGGGTTTCTAAAATCATCCCCACCTGTGTGGCTTCATCTATCACAGCCCCATTCACCTCGGCCTCATGGAGATAGTTAACCATGTTGAGAACATGTTCTCTGACCGAGATGCCTGCCTTCATTTTGGCATTCATTACTGCCTTGACAGCTTCATGGCGTGCCTTTTTAAAAGGCTTGCCAAACATATCTTACAAAGACTGCATTATCTCATAAGCAGTTTTCATGCTTTCTTACTTCATCCTAAGCACGTCAGACATGCCACCCAAAAGATAACAACAGGCCTTGTTGTTTGCCTCGATCCAACGATCAAATACTTCTGGTACATTACGAGGAGCATTGGTAGCAGGCGATGGAGGACATTCCTCCATTAGGACAAACTTGTAATTTTTGCAAATTAGTGAAATGTTCATGTTACTCTTCCATTTGACAAAATTATCTCTGGTTAATTTTTCATTTGAGAGAATAGCGATGATTGGATTAGACATTGTTGCTGTAATAAATAAATAAAATAACATAAATTAAATGGTTACATAAACATCATATATGTTTTGGAATAGTAAACATGATGCATGATGCATATGAAAAACACACAAAAAATAATTTACTAATTCCACGATTATTCAATTGTAATAAATAAAGTGCCACCGTGGGGTAGGTCAAATTATTTATGAATTGAATTGAGACATTCTCAATTAATAAATATATTCAAAATATATCATATTTTCTATATTTATTAATAACCGTTTATATTTGGTCAAGATATAATTAAAAATTTAATTGTATCCTTATGAGTGTGACTCACTATTTCAAATTTTAACAACTTAACTCAAAATTGCTGTCGTAGGGTAGGTCAATTTTGAAATACATTGTAGAATCCTATCTCTTGGAAGCCAACCTTAATATTGATTTAAATGGACACCCTCCGTAGGGAGGACGAAATCAAAGCGTCGCGAGGTGCCACCTAAATCTCATGGTGTTGTGCTAATAGTGAAGACCGCAGGTTATATTGTCATATTACCTTCTCCCACTCATTATTTTAAATGATGTGTTTTATTTTATAAAACATCATATGTTTCAAAACTCTAATAAATAAAAAAAATTTTAATTACTAAGTTATATTATGTGTTAATAGAATCCCATTATACTTACACTTAAATAAATTACTAGATTTTCTAAAAATCTAAATTTATTATGAATTGTTTAAGTTACCCAATCATTAAACAATTTAAAAATTAGATAACTTAAAATTAATGTGAATTTTACCAAGTCTTGACTATTAAAACTAAATTCACATTATTTGGTTGATTAATAAATTAAGATTCTATAAAACCAACCTAATTAATTTAATCTCATTAAATTAATTCTAACACATATTAAATCATTTTATAAACACCTTTATAAAAAAAATAATATGCAAGTGTATGTATGTTATGTTACAATAACTATAAGTAGACACTTTTTTAGATGACATGTTATAATACATGAACATGTTATCACAATCATCTCATGAAAATCAAACATGAAAATAAACAATGGATTTTTGACCGGGTCCTTTGGATAATTAAAATTACAACCCATAAAAAATAAGAGAAAAAAATAAAATAAAATAAAATTACAAAGGTCTTTTTGTAAGTCATACATAATTCCCTACTTCATTTTTGCAATCTTCATTGGGTGGTTTACTGTGCAACAATCTACTAGGTTGCCTTTTAAATTTGATAGGCCCAAAGTTCTCAACTGGGCCATAAGATCCAATGAACTTCTTTTTCTTCGTCGCTTCACGTGTAGCAGGTGAAGGAGAGGAGAAAAAATAATAATAATAATAATGATAAATTACAAAAAGCCTATGCCCCCTTATAGGCTTACACAGATTTGATCTAATCAAATTGAAAATAAAATTATCAATCCAAAAGGACCATATAATTAACGACCAAAAATCTATTCATTAAACAACCATTGATCACATGAATGAAAATAACATAGATGCAAAGTGCCCACAAACATGCATAAAAAAAATGATATTATCACAATAAAATCATGTTAATTAAAATTATATATGCTATAACCTGCTCTGATGCCATTTGTTGGAATTAAAATATGAAACGCAGCGGAAGGATCAGATTGTTGACAAACAAAAATTTTCTCAAAACTTTGTTTATCGGGAATAGATATATAATTTTAATTAACAATAGAAAGCTTTAGGAATTTTACTAACCTTTTGAAGACTATCAGAGTATCTTAGCTTTCCTCTTTGATACCACGATCTTCCAATCTAGGCCTCCACACCAATGGAAAAATGAGTGGACATCAAACTGCAAGAATGAATTTTTCTCACACTTTTCTGAATCTGCTATTTACTCAACACATGAGATAGCAGACCTTTTTTTTAGAGAATAACTCTCAGTTTTTCTCTCTGAATATTTTACAAAAGTTATGTGAATAAAAAATCTTTTGAGATAGCTGTTATCTCTCCCTTTTTATATCTGAGCATTCAGTCACTTTTCAATTGACTTTTAATTTTAAATAACCACTATATCACATATATAGAGAAAGTATGTATTTTGTTTGATTGTAACCTTTTTGCTTTCTCTTTTTTTTTCTTTACTATATATATATATATGTACATATAATAATCACGCTAAACGTGATTCCTCTTTCCTCTTTTTTTTTTAATTAATATATATATATATATACATTTACGAAACATAAATGTTTCAAGCATCCTTCCTCTTTTTTTTAATATATATATATATATATATATATAAAGTTCATATGTTTGAAACTGTAAACAGAAATTTCCTTTACCAAATATATATATATATATATATTAATATATAATTAAAATCTTATATATAATAAGATTTGGTTCAAAACCACACACACATATATATATACATATATATCTAAATCTAAATTCAAAAATAAATCACATTTATTTAGATATAGATTTTAAAATTAATCAATTAACTAATGCTTAGTTAAATATGACAACATTTATTACATTACATTATGTGTCACATAGAACATTTTTCTGTGTCACATTAATAATTCAAGTGTGAAATAAAATTAATTCAGAATCCAATAATTTCAAACTAAATATGTATAATTTATTCTATGTATAAATCTAATATAGTGTTACTGAGGTGGTATTGGGGACCTATGGACCTATAACCCAAGCTTCAATAAATTTAACAATTAATTAAACTCTTTGATTAATGTGCCAAATTTATTAGTTTCAATGTTATTCCACTAAAAACCTGAAACTGAACTCTTGAAATTATAGTAAAATTACTCAAAGAAAATAAGTGAGTAGTCCATTGATATAATCATTAAATATAAGTCAGTCCTCCATAAATAGTTCATAATAAGAGCTAGGTTCAATTTCTGTTTACCTCTCTTATTATATCTTTATCCCCGAGTTCCAATAATTCTCTAATGAATAGTTAATTCATAATCTTATTATGAACGAGCGCTCTACCGTTTAAACCTCGAATCATCACTCAAGAGAACTATTTTTCTAACTTCTATAGGAAAGGAATGGATTCCCTATCTGCGTAATATTATTCCTAGCCACTTAGTACATTATATTTCCAAGATGCTAAGTTATGATCTGTGCTTACACAAATCTTACCATGCAAGTAAAAAAAAAACATAATGTCATAAATAGGAGTCTAATAAATACTCAGGATTAAGATTGTCAAATATATTATCATTATTGTGATAAATTTGAATACTCTATTTGTAACGGATGATTATTAGAGATTCATAATTTATCTAGTCCAGTCCTATATAATCTCATTATATAAAGTACTTCTAATCCAATGTCTCTACATTAATAGTCCAGATAATGACTATTTCATTCTAAATAAGATTGGACCGTACTTGTAATATTTAATTAAAGATCCCAAACTTTAATTAATTATCATAGACTATTTAGATTATTATCTATAAATTTTATCCATAAGTATATAACACTTATATGCTAAATTTATAGTGACATAAATAATCATAAAATTTTCTTGATGTTTATAAATGTATTCATAACACATATAAGCAACCAAAATAATAACAAAAGTCATTTTATTTCTTTATTAACAATATAAACAATGTCACAGCTTTTAGGGCATCAAACCTAACAGATATGTCATGGACAATTAACATATTTAAGTTTTGTGATTTATATATATAGTTTAAGAGCATAGCTTTGAATGTATAAAATGTATATGTTAGGGATAAGTTATAGGAGCTTGATCTATATATTTCAATCAAGTCCCCTTTGCAAGCCTACATATTTTCCTGTAACAATAGGGCATGTTTTCCTTACAAATTGGTGACTTAACATCAATTTTTTGTTTGGCTTAAGTTTGATACATTTGATTTAATAATTCATGTTTAGTTATTGGTTGAATTAATTTTACAAACTAATTTAAAATAAACATGTTGAATTGTTTGAATATGCTTAATTTAAATGAGATTATTTGTATATGACTATTTTAATCAGATAACTTCTGTATTATGTTTCAATCAAGTCCCCTTTGCAAGCTCACATATTTTCCTATAACGATACGGCTTGTTTTTTTACAAATTGGTAACACACGCTAATTCTTTGTGTGGCTTAAGTTTGGTACATTTGATTTAATAATTCATGTTTAGTTATTGGTTGAATTAAGTTCACGAATTAATTTAAAATAAACATGTTGAATTGTATGAATATGTTTAATATAAATGGGAATATTTGTGTATGACTATTTTAATCAGATAACTTCTGCATTAGATTATCTAAATTAAAATTAAGGCTCTATGATAGATACACAGGTTAAATAAAGTAGTATTTATCTATCCGATTCATAATAGGTTAATTAAATAACTCTCAGATGTTGAAAAACATGTGACACTTGTCAACCACAACCAAGTGGTTGACTGCCATGCATAAGGCATGGTCAACCACTCCCACTCAACCACCCCCATCAGGTTAACGATCTGTACCTCACACATTTTTATGACAAGATTTGATCCAAACTTTATTTTTGAAACCAAATATGATAAGAATAAGCCCACATCTGACTACTATAAATAGGAAACATGTTCCTATGGCTTTTCATTCATTAAGTGAAGTCACTCAAGAGGTTTAAAGAGATTTCTAGAAACAGAAATTCTATTACTCTAAAGAATTATTGTCCAATATCTAGAACAATAATTTTTATTGTCTTATGATTGCAGGTAAAAGTTACCTAGAGAAGAATTGAACGATGTGTGCCCACTTGCATTCTAGTTCTGGAAAAGAAAATAGCAAAGAAGATCAATTAACTATCCCTCTTCCAAACGCGATTCTCAGTAGCATTTCTATCAAATAATTTTTGTCAAAAGTGCGGTTCCAATTTTATAAGGTATGAAAATATCTTTTATCAATTTATGGTATAAAGTATGCCTAATTCATTTATGGAAAAGAGTAATTTTAATAGTTTTTTAAAATTTTACTACATACTTGTTTTCCAACATATCTGCATTGAGATTTTCAAAGACCAACCCAGTTTTTCTTTTCCTTCATTCTCTTGAACTCCTTATGATGTTTATTTTTTATATCTTTGCTTTTATTTTCAATTACATTAGGCCAATTTATTTGTAGTTGAAGATGATTTCAAAACCCTAATTGAGCATTGTAATTGACTATTTTGAATTACTTCCCAATTTTTAATTGAAACTGCTTATGTTCTTCTACACTATTCATGTTTATGATTTTTATTTTATTTTGTTTAGGGTGGCCAACCAAGTGAGATTGGATAATTATCTATTGCTAGGTTATAATTATTGATCCATAATTGTCTTGATATTCTAATCATAAGTAGCAAATTCCAAGTTATGATTATGAGAGGTTTTCATTGATTATGATGTGGAACATAACCTTAGTTAAATGAGCTGAGCTTTGTGTGTTTGTTGCTTAGATTATCATATCTTTCTTCATTTTTTGCTTCCATTATATTAAAACTAGAGAGTTTGTTCTAGGTTCTTTAAGGGAAAGAATTAAATAAAAAGCTTGTTTTACTTAACGATGAATTGAGGAAAGATTAGGGTAACAAAGCCTGTTGTTATCTATAGTTGTAACATTCAAAGAGAAATTGGGAGTAATTCAGATAGTTAATTTGCAATACATTTTTTGTGGCAGCAAATGATCCCTTGACAAGTTATATCATTATTGTTTACAACCTCAATTATTTTGCTTTGTCTTTGTTTATTTATTTATTTTTCTTTATTCTTAGTAACTTTATTTAATTATTCCAACACCCCCACCCCCTTCATCCTTTATTTAATTAGAAAATTAATAAGTTGTTAATTAAACTCAATACTTTGAGGGAATGACTCTTACTCATCACTACATTCAATAATGACTACATTTTAAGGAAGATTTAATTTTGTGCTCCATCTGAGTACCAAGGATAATTGTCCTAATTAATTAGTTATTTTGTTTTTGTTACTTTTAGTTAATTTATTTTGTTCTATTTAGTTTTAAATAATTTATCTTCTGTATTTTTTATTTTTGTTTTTGTGTTTGTTTTGTGCTAGGTACTTCAAGATGTTACATCGATAGATCCTCACAAGTTTTACCTAATGAGACTCAGAGCTGTTTTTTAATGTGTGGTGAAGGTAAAAAAATTTGCTTATCTAGTTTTTATGTCATCGGTTTTTGAAGGAGTGGCAACTTCAAATTTTCCTCTATGGCTTATATGCCACAATAAGACATTGGGTTGAAAGAGGCAATGATACAACTTCTTTCAACCATTAATCCCTAGATGAAGCCTATTTTATGTTGAAAGACATGGCCAAATATGATGAACGGAAATGGAAATATTCAATGACTAACCAAGCTTGGGAGGATGATTACAATAATTTAGAGTTATGGTTTGGCACTCAATCTAAGGATATTGGGGCATCCCATGCATTACAATCTCCAGTTGAGTCTATTAAAGTCATACTCAGGGCGTGTGCTACTAGCACTAAGCAATTTCAGCAAGAGTCAATAGCAAGTCTTCAAAGCTTGGATAATCAAGTAGGCCAATTGGCCAATGCAGTGAGTAGATTGGAGGCACAAACGTTGGAGACAACCAATGGTATTAACTAAGTGGTGGAAAATATGGTGTGGCATGAGGATGAGAAAGCATATGAGACCATTGATTTGAGTTCTCGATGATAATATCACATATACCTCCTATGAATCCCTACTTCTTATTACACTACCTTCACTATATTACGTCCTCCATGAGCTTAAGCAAGAAACATAATTCTCTTCCTAATCACATTCAACAAAATCGAGTCAAGTTAGTGTGACTTGTATAGTTGTTTCATATCTTGCCAAGCTCGAGAGAATTTACAATGAAGACCCATATGTTGTGTTCTATGGCACATTTTATAGGCAGAAGCTACTCTTTGATAACCGCTTGTTTAAGTTAGGCTAAGGACATTAAACTAAGCACTTCTTAGGAGGCAACCCAATGGATGGAGAGCATGCTAAACATATTTGATCTTTCTAAGTCTCCTCCATTTTATCTTTTTATTATTTTTGTTGCTTTTTATTGTTTTGGTTATTTTTGTTTTTTCTCTTTTCTTCTATGCTTAGCCATGCATCATGAACAATGTAAGGATTAAGTGTGTGGGGGGGGGGGAAGGATTTACGAATTTTAAATTTTTTTCTTAGGTCTTTGTTTTCTTGTTTAAAAAAACTCATAAAATTTGCTTATATTTTTCATTTTTGTTTTAGGTTTTCAATTCTTTTGAGTCTTATGATACCTTCTAGCTACTTTGATGAGAATTGAGTATTAATTTTATGGCTTTGATTTGTTATAAGTATTGTTTTATATCTTGATGTCATTCTTTAGTTAATATATTTTTATGATGATTATACTGAATCTTTATGCACGATAGCCATGTTATCAATACATAGAAAAGCATGCTAGAACGAATGGATTCTAATATCCTCACTTTAACTATCATTTTGGGTTTGACATACATGGGTTAATACATTAGAACTCTTTCAGAGGTCTTTCGAGGTGAACGACGGATCTAGCATCACTTAGAAAATGATTAAGACACTAGGATTTTTAGCACCAAGGCTAAATTGACTAGAGCCTCGATCGATGTTTCTAAGGGGACGTTAATTATAGTACACCAATTTGAACATTCATGTAGAGCTTTCTATTTGGCAATTTGGCTAACCACATCTTCTTACCTAGCTCTTGTTCTAAAAATGAATTGGAGCTTTAGAGACTTATTTCATGCACAAGGGAATTTTACAAGGAATTGGATTAGGAATAGAAGATAAGTGTAGAGAGGCAATCAAATTAAGATGGAAGAAATTTTTTTTCTAATGATAGCTCAAGAGAAAAAATACAAAAGAAAAATAAATAAAGAAAATCAAAAGGAAAAAAATAAATAAAAAATTCTTGAGCTTTCCTATCTTTATTTTGGATTTTACAAGTAAGGCTAAAATGAAGCAAAGGCCCAACATAATGGTATTTTTCCTATGTTTTACTTCTACAGGTTTTAAGTAGTGTTCCTGAAAAATCATACAATGAAGTTTTTAGGACCTTTGTGATATCCATACCTTTCTTTCTTTTAACCACTACCCTTTACCCCTGTTACAACTTATATTATTGAAGACCTTTTGGTTTCAAGTGGTACATTTTGTGTAGTAGAGATTTGTACTAACGAAAGAGCTTATGATATTTGACATCTACATTAGAAATTGAGTGATTATTATTCTCAAAATTATGAGCATTTACTTGTTCAAAGCATGCATAGTATAACAATCATCGACGTTGGCTATTTCACACTCACTAAATATAATTGTTGTAGGATTTATTAACTTTAGAATGATTATGGACTTAACTCAGTATTTGTTTGATTTCAAGGTCGTGACATTATATTATTATTTGAGATTTAAAGTTGGAAGGTTAGTTTTATTGTCTTTTTCGTTGTGTTTAGGCTTCGCTCAACACTAGCAAAAGATAACTATGGGGGAGTTTGATAAGTGCATAATTTGACAATTTTTCCATAATTTATTTATTTATTTTTTACTTTTTCGAGCTTTCTTCTGTTTATTTGTGTTCATGAATCATATGTATTCATTCGGAATTCATTATGAGTCATAGGTTGAGCTTCGAATGCGAAACAAACAAAAAGGACAAAAATTGCAACACAGCATACTCGCACCCCAATGAGAATCAGACCTCGTCCCCACGCTAGTAGGCTGCGACCAAATGGCCTCGCGGAAGAAAGATCACCACCATATACTTCAAGCTTGATCTAAAGATGGTGCTATAGTCTGCACGCATCCACGAGAGAAGATTGGTGCCCTAGATCGTGTTCCTTCAAGTTATTTATGATTTTGACATAAAAAGGTCCCCAGTTACCCCTTTTCATCGTCATAATACAAATCTATAAAGACAACACTATGAAACAAAATTAAAGATTGTTTTAATCAATTTTTCTTAGTTTTAAGAGCAGAGAAATGGGAGAGAAGCTCTAGTGGTGGCTTAAGGAGTATCATCCACGTGAAGGATTCTTAGTCCCTATTATTGTTCTTTTTCTTATCTTTTCTTTATTTTATTTTTACTTTTCAATGTTTTTAATTTTGATTTGTTTTTTTGGTTAAATGGGATTTCAAAACTGTAGACATAAGTTTCTAATTGATTTATAGAATTGTTTGTAATTTTCTAATTGAGATTTTTTATATTCTTCTGTAATTATTATTCGTTATTATTTTCTTTTTTTTTTGTTTGAGTGGCCAACTAAATAGGATGAATTTCATCTATTGCAACATTAGGAGGTTTGATCCATAATTATCTAATTTTTCTAATCATTAGTAGCAAATTATGGTCAATAATTGTAGAAGGCTTTTGTTCGATTGCGATATGAAACATAACCTACGTTGAATAGACTGAGCTTGTATGTTTATTACTTAGATCAATATATCTCTCTTATCTTAATACTTCTATTAGGTTAAATCTAGAGAGCTTACTCTAGATTATTTAATGAAAAGGGATTTTATAAAGATTTTCTTTAATTAAACAACATAGTAAGGAAAGATTGGAGTAAGAGAGCTTGTTGTTATCTATAGTTAGTAGTTTCAATAAAATATTAGGAATAATTACGTGATCAATTGCATAGTTATTGTTTAGTGGTGCCAAATGATCCTTTGGCTACTTTTATCATTATTGTTTAGTATTTATTTATTTTCTTGTGTTTTGGTTATTTTAGTTGTTTAGTTAATCAAATTCCAACATCCTATTTGTGTCTAATTATATTGTGTTTAGGATTTAGAATTAATAAATGATTAATTAGAACTAATCCTTTGCTGGAATGACCATTGCTCATCATCATACTCAATAATGACATATTGATAGCAAGGTTTAATTTGATGCTTCCTATGAGACTTACCAAATTTTAGCACCTTTGCCAGGGATTGTTAGTCTATTTAATTGGTTATCTTGTTTTTGTTTTTAGTTTTATTTAATTTTTCCTTTGTGTTTTTAACTTTTTTTTTCTGTGTTTGTTTTGTGTGAGGTTCTTTGAAATGTAATATCAATAAGTCCTCTTAAGTTTTGCCCAACAAGACATGGAGCCATTCTATAATGCTTGGTGGAGATACAAAGACTTGCTCATGCAGTTTCCATACCATAGGTTCTCAAAGGAGTGGTAACTACGAATCTTCCTTATGAGCTTATGTGCAACAACAAGACATTGAAAGAGGTAATAATATGTAACAACCACCTAAAGTAATCTTAAAAGACCTATCTAGTTACATTAAGTAGTATTACATCTTACCTTTTACTTATGTTAACCTTAGTATGTCATACAAAAGGAGTATAAAAATATGAGCAAATTTGAACTTTTAAAAAGTTTTAACTAGTGAGAATATCAAAACATATGTAATACACCCCAAATGGCTAGCCAAATATATACAATATAATACATCTCTCAAAAATAGGCTCAGCCATATACCATATATAATACCTCTGGCTCACTAAAATGCATATACAATAAGACCACAAAATAACAAGCCAGCTAGTCCATCTGTCTGCAACTAGTGCTAGGATGTGCCCTCATCTACATCACCATAAAAATGAGTGAGCTAATGTCTAGTAAGTAGAATTATACAAACATGAGTAGCATTTGAATGAATGAGCTTGATTAATATATGTTTACTCTTTAACTTTTCACTTTATCATCCTTTAATTTCATTTACTCTTCATTGTATCTTTCATACTCTTAACATAATGTGCACACTATTTAGTGTTTCTTCAAGGAAGAACTATTACATCCTAGATGCTTAACATCTCACATGGCATGCCATATGCCTAATCATTGGCGTCCCAGACGCTTAACATCTCACATGGCATCCCAAATGCCTAATCATTGGTCCGAAATGATTCAAACTTTATCCTAAAAATTTTGCCATAGTTTCCCCCTATATTTTAAGACTCCCCAAAGCTTAATTATACCTTGAAGCACTTGTTTCCAAGCTTCAAGTAATTTTTAAATTCCCAAAATATCAAAAACATCACAAACCATAATATCTTAGGAGCTAGGTTTAGTTTTAAGACTATAACATCCAAACCACATTGAATTTGCTAAAACAATTTTAGGGGGATTTAAACAACATAAAGTGAACATATCCTTAAAATTTTAGCTACAAAAGAGCCTTCTAGCCTAGGAAACAAAGGAAAAGCCTAAAGCACTTTGAAAATTTACTTGATTCTAGATAGCCACCAAATATGAACTTGAAACCACCACTGCCCATTTGAATTTACTTAAGCCCTTTTGTGGGGATGTTCCTAACATATTAGAGGTCATTAATTTTAATTATCTCATTAAAACTCAAAGGAAAACCCCCTAAACTAACACCAAACATCCTATAAACTGAAACAACTCCTTACTTTGACCCGGTTAGGTTTTTCTTGCGATTTGGCACCCATAACTTGACAAACCACCAAGAAATTTTCTTTTTCTATCAAAAAATAGATGGGAAATGAATTTTTAGAGCTTGGAGAGTCAAACTTAGAGTTTTTTGGCCTAAAAATGACACCTCGTTGCTTAAAAGCTTTTTAAACAACCAAGAAGACACCTTAAATTACTTCACCATGAAGTGGCTTCACCTTGGCTAGCTTAGTGTCCTTATTTTAGTATACTCACCTCTTTAATGAGGTGTTAAACATTCATACAAAAGTTCAAGGACAAATTAGGTCGTTGCTAATCATTTTGCCTACTGAATTTGGTGTATATGCTTACACTAAAATTTCAGCACACTACAAAATCTGTCTTTGAGTTCTTAACCATTTGTTATCAAAACTTTATCTATTCCTCTAAAAATCTTCTATAAATTATCAAACATGGAATAGTAAATTCTCAAGCCACTTATAATCTGACAAATACCCTAATCATTACTCAAAAATCTAAACATTGAAAATTTTGTAATTTAGGGTTTTCTGGAGCATTCTAAACAAGAAACTTGGGTGAAACTCACATCCTCCACTCATTATTGTTTTCATAGCTATACATTAGGATCATAAGAGATCTCACATCATTAATGGATCCTTTTTGTTAACAAAACATATGCTAAAACTCTCCGTTTAGGTCAAAAGTGGTTGTTTTCCCCCAATTTTGCATCTTATAGGTATAATTAAGCTCCTTCATTCATTAAATCCATAGTAATCCTTGAACATCATTATTATAACTTCCTTTCCATCATAACACTCACCGGATTCTCCGTCGAGAAACTTCTCATACTATAATACATTATACATGACATAGTATTTAATGTACACTATCGCTATCAATATGATGATGCATTTCAAATGAATAATCAACATATAAATCATATGCATATCATCATAAAATCATGCAATGCATTGGTCAATGAGTATGTGAGAATTCTAGGTATCACATAATACCACCTTTTTCTACCAACTATCTATGGATGAAGCCCACTTTATGACGGCAGACATGGTCATATATGATCAATAAAATTGGATTTGTTCAAGGACCAATCAAAATTGGGAGGATGATTACAACAATTTGGAATCATGGCTTGACATTTAATCTAAGGACATGGGAGTATCCCATGCACTAAAATTTGCAATTGAGTCTCATGAGGTCATACTCAAAGCTTATGCTTTCAGCACTATGTAATTTTAGCAGTAATCAATAACGAGTCTTCAAAGTTTGGAGAATCTGATGAGCCAATTGGCCAATCTGTGCGCATATCAGAGGCACAACAATTAGAGACAAACAATGATACTAACGAAATGGTGGAAAATATGGTTAGCATGAGGATGAAGATGACTCAAATAACCAAGGTTCGGAGAGTAACTTGAACCATAAGAAAGCTTTATTGGAATTCAAGCCTCCAAACATGCTAGAGTGTAAAATGGAAGATCAAGACTCCTTGGAAGTTGTTTTAGCTCTATACATTTGCTAAGATGGACGTTAGCCTAATCAACACTGATTTAAATTAGATAAGTGATGTGACGTCCAACTACATCATGAGTACTATAAAGATAAAATTACAAGCATGGTTTTGAATAGCCATGCAGAGAGTGAAGAGCAACTAGAAGGTTTTCTACATAAAAAAGGACCCAAAAGATGTGTGGGAGGATAAGGAAGCATATGCGACCGTGGATCTAAGTTCGCCAACACTAGTATCACATACACCACTAACGGATCCCTACATCCGATTGATCCCATTGATGCCACCTTCTCCGTATTACATCCTCCACGAGCTTAAGCAAGAAAGAGAATTCTCCTCCCAAGCGCAATCAACAAAATTAAGTCAAGTTTGTGTGATGTGCAGACTTGTTCCATATCTTGCCAAGCAAGAGGGCATTTATAATGAAGACCCATATGTGTTGTTTTATGACACATTCTATGGGCAAAAGCTGCTCTCTAATGACTGTTTCTCCAAATCAGGCTGACAACACTAAGCCAAGCGCTTTGTGGGTGGCAACCCAATGGATGGAAAGAGAGCACCAAAACACATTTGATTTTTCTTACTCTCCTCTATTTGTCATTTTATTGCTTTTGTTACTTTTATTGTTTTGTTTGTTTTTGTTTTTCTCTTTTCTTCTATGCATAGTTTGACATTGAGAACAATATAAGGATTAAGTGTGGGGCTAGGATTTAGGATTTAAAAATTTCTTTTTCAATTTTTATTTGCTTCTTTCAAAAATTAAAAAACAAAAATTTTTTAGTTTTTTGTTTTAGTTTTAAGATTTTTATTGCTTGTTTTAGTTTTAGGTTTTTTAGTCCTAGGATACCTTTCGACAACTTTCATGAGCATTGAGCTTTAATGTTATGGCTTTGATTGATTATGAGTATTGTTTTGAGTCTTGATGTCATTCTATAGTTGATATGTTTTCATGATGATTATACTAAAACTTTTGCACAATAGCCACGTTAATCGATACAAAAACAAGCATGCTAGAATAAGTTGATTCTTATATCCTCATTTTAACTATCATTTTGATTTTGATATGTAAGGGTTAAATATTAGAACTCTTCCAGAGGTCTATCGAGGTGAGTGAACGGTCAATCAAGCATCACTTAGGAAATGATTAAGGCATGAGGATGTTTAGTAGCAAGGCCAAATCAACGAGAGCCCCGATTGATGTCACTAAGAGGACTTTCCCCCTAGTAAGCCAATTTTAGCCTTCATGTAGAACTTTTTATTTGGCTAACCACAACCTTTTACCTAGGCCATTCATATTTATATCTTGCCTTTGTTCTAAAGATGAATTAGAGATTTAGAGACTTATTTCATATATGAGGGAATTTTGCAAGGAATCGGGTTAGGGACAAAAGATAAATGTGGGGAAGGATTCAAATCAAGAAGGAAAGGAAAATTTTTGTAAGGACTTAAGAGAAAAAAATAGAAAACTCAAAATAAAATACAAAAAAATAAAAGAAAGAAATAAAAAAAATCAATAAAAAATTCTTGAGGTTTCCTATCTTTATCTTGGATATGACAAGGATGGTTAGAATGAAGCAGAGGACCAACACAAAGATATTTGGCCAACGATTTTACTTCTATAGGCTTTGAATGGTGTTCCTTAAAAATCTTGCAATGTTCTGGCCTCCATGAAGTTTTTAGGACCTTTGTGATGTCGATACCCTTCTTTCTTTTAACCACTACATGGCCCCATTGCAATCTATGTCAAAGACCTTTAGATTTCAAGTGGTGCATTTAGTGTATTGAAGATTTGTACCAAAGGTAGAGCTTATGATATTTGACGCCTATATTAGAAATGATTATTTGTTGTTGTGATAATTATGAGTATTTACTTGTTCAAAGCAAGCATACTATAACAATTATTGACATTGGCTATTTCACATATGCACTAGTATGATTATTGTAGGATTTATTAGCTTTAGAATGATTATGGACTTAACTCAATGCTTGTTTAATTTGAAGGTCGTGATCTTTTGTTGTTCTCTAATACTAAAGTTAGAGGCTAGTTTTATTGTCTTTTTCTTTGTGTTTAAGTTTTGTTTGAGGACTAGCAAAAAATAAGTGTGTCAGAGTTTGATAAGTGAATAATTTGATATCTTTTTTGTCATTCTTTCTTTGTCGCTAAACTATTTTTTCTAAACACTATGTATGCTTAAGTTGTAGGAAAAATAGTCGCACAGATGCTATGGAATTTTAAATTTTTTATTAGAAATTTAACATGATGCTACGTATATTGTTATGAACAATAAATTATTACATAATTTATAGATATCTCTCATAAGTAAAACCAGATCACTAAAAGCATAAATCTTGTGAATTTCCACAAGAAGATTTTAATATCATTCTCCTTCAACAAATTATCAAGTCTTCACTTTGGCTTTCTCATTCCAACCACAAAAGTGCTCTGGAAAATTAATTCCTAAAGATGATAAATTAATTCTGTATCTAAATTGCATTTTGGAAGTCTAAAGAAAATATGGAGACCTAAGGTCTCTATTATAGAGTGTGGTAAGAGGTATTCCTTTTAAACTGAGAAACTTTGAAAAATTTTGTCTCCCAAGTTAATTGTTGGAAACGCTTCAACTGAGACAATTCTTTGTGGTACATGTCACCTGTGGGGAATCTCCCTATGGTGTTGGTTCCAACTACATAGTTTTCTATAGTCTTACTTTGTTTCCTTTTCTAAGAATAGGAAACTATTATTGCTGCATCTTCTAGAATATTCAACTTTCACTTGATTTGTAACTAAAGTTAATAGACTAGTGTTGGGACCCAGTGAATATATACTCTCAAGCTCCTATAGTTATAAATTAAACAATGATAGGTTATTTATTTATTAATTATCAACTTTGGTGTCATTCACTATAGACCCAAAAGTTATACTATCGATAGTATAACGTTTTAATAGACTTATTATAGTCTTGTCCATGATTGCTCAAATTATATTTATACCTATAGGTTACCCATAGTTGACTAAAGGACTAAGTTCCATTTTACCTTCTCAACTATTTTGTCATAAAGTTTCAATATTTCTCTTTTTTGGAAAAGACTTCAATTATATTAAACATAAATGGAAATCATCTGACTACTATATATCCCCAGATAGCCAAGGCCTTGTTTTTTTCTTCAACTACCTAACTAACGCCTTTGGCAAGGGCAGTCTAAACCAACTTCTTAGTTATGAACAGTATAAAGCTCTTGTATGCTACAATAAAAATAAAAAAGTTGCTATAGTGTAAAGTTCTCATATGCTATGGTAAAAACTATTCTAACTAATGGTTCTATCCATCATGCTAAACACCCTATAACTCTTGTTAAGGTGCTATGGATTCCGTACGCGTATCTTATTTTCTTGTAAAATATATGTCATATCTCTAACATACTGGCAAATAGAATCTTTAATTATTATAGTTTATGCCTTTGATATATCAAAAGACATGAGATATATGCATAGAGTCATAGACTCACTTTAAGATTAAGATGACATATAAATAATTATCAAAGTGAAATGATTTATGCAAATAAAATTATTAACAAATCAATACATTTTTATGCAAATACATCAATGTGTCTACAAAAGAGCGTCACTTGCTCTTGATAATTGAGATAAGCTGTCTCCCTGATTGGACTTATAATCCCATTATAGTTTTATCAAGAATAAAGTCACTATCTTCATTCCGCAAGGTGCGTACTATCATTTTAGATTATTAATGTTGCAATTATATCTTCCAAATTTAAACGTATATGGGTATGAATCAAGATTTAATACAATAAGTCGGATATTTTGTTTGCTTGTCTTACAATCAACAATATGAAAGCAAATAGAAAAATTTGTCTATTAAACTTGAAAATATATAATTATTATTTATTTAAAACCAAATAAATAATAAGAAAAATACTATATTTACTAAATGTTCATTATTATTATTACGATTATTGATAACATTATCATTTATTTTAGTAAAATATTTATTGCTATTAAAATATTCACATGTAATATAGTAATATTTTTCCCTCAAATTGCTTATGGTGAAATTATTCATTAAATACCTTTAGAAACATCCCTTTATATTTGCTCTTAACATATTTTTCCCTCAAAAGTGCCCATGTAATTTTTTTTTTCTTTTGCATTTTACATGTATGTCAAAGTAACTATCCATCTCGTAATACACCTGATGAGTGACTATTTTCATCCTAAATCAAATAATTTTTAAGCCTAGTTATTTGTAAAAATCCTAAAGCTTTTTTTTTTTTTGATTTTTTTTATTTTGCAGGAAAATAGGATTTAGGATTTTTTTGGGTCATGTGAAAGCATTTTAGAGCTCAAAACAGCAATTTCGAGGTGAGTTTAGTGAGTGCTGCGTGCCTAGCCCCTCGCATGGCCATGCAAGCTTGGGGTGCACTGTGCGAGTGTGCTTCTAGGCTACAGGCAAGTAGTCCAAAGTCACTTCACGGCCGTGCAACCTAGAGCATAGCCCGTACACCCCTAGGGGCTAAAGATGCTAATTTCACATTTAAGGGCTAATTTTGGCCCCAAATGGCTTAAATGTGTCCTAAAATGAAGCTTTACATTTTAAAAACCCTAAGGACCAAATTATTCAAGGGAAGGCACACTTCCCAAGGATGATTTAGATGCTCAAATTTCTAGAGGGAGAAAAAGCTTAGAGATAGATTTTCTTCAAGAATTTCTTAAAGATTTTTGGAGGATTGAAGCCTTGAAGGCTATCTCAACTAGAGTTTCCTATTAAACTCTTCTTTGTTTTTATTTTTCATTTTGTAATTTGTAATTGTGGATTTATGGATTTCTTGATGATGTTCATTACGAATTTTCTTATGCTGGCTAGATTTGCACTCTAGGGCTTTATGTAGCTCTATTTTGAATATGTTTAGTTAATTAGTTAATTATTAATATAGCTTCATTTTAAATCATTTATGTTTTTCTTTGCTTAAAGCTTCTAATTTGTTGGGAAATGAATTAGTTGATTTAATTTATGAATTTCAATGCACGAGAGACATTAACTCATTTATTGCTTTCGAGAAGCATAATCTTGGTTGGGCTTGTAATAGAAATTGTTGCTTAGGTGACTAAGATTAGATGATAGTTTTATATAAAATCATTGTCTAAAGTCATGCGACATGGTAGAGCCAACGACTGATGACTTTTTTTATAAAACTATCATTTAATATTTAGCTTTTTGGATCAAATAGATCATGCCCCTTTCTCTTTCTCTCTTATTTGCTTAGTCTTCTCATCGCCTCCCTTGCCTCCTCACCACTCTAGGCGCTGAATGCCTCCTTGCCTCCCTCCCCTCCCTCATCTCTCTAGTCACCACGCACCTCCTCACCTCTCTAGTCATTGTGCCTCCATGGTTTAGCTTAGTCTCGCTTCCCACAAGTTCGTCACCGTTACGCTTCCTTTCAAGATGGGTTTCTTTTTATTTTGTTATGATTTTGAATTTGAAAATACGGGTATGTTAAGGTTTGTAAATTATCTATGTTAATTTTATTATCATTTTGTTATGATTTTGAACTTGATGATATGGTATGTTTGGGTTTGTGAATTGGGTTTGTTAATTTTTTATGGTTTTGAACTTGATGATATAGGTATATTAGGTTTTTCAATTAGGTATGTTAATTTTGTTATGCTTTTATTATGATTTTGAACTTTGATGATATGTGTATGTTAGGGAATTATATAGGGTTAAACTTGATATATAATATGGTATGTTACTCTTACGTTTATTTTTTCTTTGTTTAGTTTGTTGATAATATGAGTTGTTTTTTTAACTTGATAAATATGTTAGTTTTGTGTTTATTAATTAGTTTTAGTTTTCTTTTACTATATATTTAATTGATAAGAAACTAATAATTTGTTGTAGATAATAAATAAATGAATGCTAATAGAATGGGTGATGAATATGAGAAAGGGGTTGAGGATTTTGTGACTTTTGCTAAGACTAGGACTATGATTCGTTGACCATGTAATGAGTGTGGACACATTAGAAGACAAACATATGATGATGTTAAGTTTAATTTGTATCATATGGGATTGATCAGACTTATCGAATATGGATATGGCATAGTGAAAAAGCCCTGACTTCCATCATCAACGGTGGGGGGAATATCAAAAAGTCCTGAATTCTTGGTTGACATAATGAATTAATAGAAGAAGATTTTGTGCACTAACCAAAGTTGTTTGAGATAATGATGGAAGATGTGGAGACACCATTGTATAATGGGTGCTTGAAGTATGCCAAACTATTTGCTTTGATTAGATTGTGGAATTTAAAGGCAGTAGGTGGATGGTCCAATTCAAGTTTCATAGGACTTTTAAAATTTTTACATGATGCATTTTCAAATAATAATAAAGTATCGGTAAGTATGTATGAGACAATGAAAATATTGAGTACTCTATGAATGGAGTACGAGAAGCTACATGCTTGCGAGAATGATTGTGTGCTATACCAGAGAGAGTGTAAAGGCTTGGATGAATGCCCGATGTGTAATAAGTCTTGGTAGAAGAAAGCTAAACCGTCAGAAGGAAGAAAAGGTAAAAAACAATCATTAGATAAAGTTGGACATTTTATCTTACTCAAGATTGTGATATCATCTATTCCTAACTTGGTAGAATAATCTTATCTAGATTATAATACTGTGATAATTACTAGATAGAGACATCAATGTGTTTGAAACACATTAAACTTGGACCAAGAGATAATTTAACTTCTTGTGGAATTTCGTAACAAGAAATTAGAACTCTATCACTTTGATCATTTTATGGATCTTATCTTGATCCTGAGGTGATTAATGGACTCGCATCTATTTACAATGTCTTTTGATTACGAATGAGTGAGATCCATAAATACACGATCAATAACTCAATACAAGGGAACATATTAATATTGGCAGTTGGGAACACTACTCACAAACATGGATTCTATAACTCCTACTAGATAGGATGATAAGATAATATTCCCATGAGTATTGATTTGGGAACTTAGTAAAGAGTACTCGTTATTTGATATGAGATATCAGATATTACCCAAATCCTCATTTATGATTTGTTCATAAATATGTCGCTCATTAGAGGATTAACAGAACTCATCGACAAAGATGTAATTAGAAAGGTTGCACAAAAATATATAAACCTAGCTCTAGTTATGAATATTGTTGTGGATAGTATTTTCATATGAAAAACGATTATATCAATGGATGACCTTATGACAACATTTTATCCTTAAGGTTCCTTACATTTCTGTATATAATTTAATAATGCAACCTTAGTTTCTGATGGTGGCACAAACTAGAGTTAATAATTATTATTAATTCAATTATAAAATAATTAAACTATAAATACCTATTGGAGCTTAAATTATATATGTCCATTCGATCCCCTTACTAGCTTCATAATATTCTTTCAGATGGATCAATGGAAATTTTTTGGATTAATTTTGTCAATAGGAGCAATATTGTAATTTCACGTAGCAGTTCACCTAGACTGTGTGTGGCGCTAAGCATTGGAACTTTGGGAGTCCATGTGGTGCCACTCCATGATTTGGAAGATTCAAATATCTTGCAAGATCTTCTAGTAATATTTTTGTTATCTTGTCTCAAAAAAATTTTTTTTTCAAGAGTTGAAATAGATTCCGTAAATAACTATTTGAATAGTAAGATAATTTGAATAATTAAGAAAATCATGGAATATATTTATTTTAAAAGTTAAAATAAATAAAATCTTACTTTAAACTAAAATCAAATTTTAAAAAGATACTAGATGGATACAAAATCACACAATTGGAGGTGGTTATGACACATGTCGCACCACCATTAGAGGAAGGAGGATCATGCCCACCCTTGGCGGAGTAGGCGTGACATGCAAAGAATCTTAGAAGGATTCTACTTCAACCTCCTGGCATGTGTATGCCTATAAATAGACCTTGGAGCTTCTATTTTTAGTAGACTTTTCTCTAGCCCTCATCTAGTGTTATTTAAGCTCTTCCCTTTAGAGTTTAAGGAATCTTTGTTGAGAAAGGTTGGAAGAAGATAATCCAAGAGATTTCACCATTGCCCACACACTAGTTGATCTAGAGAGGGGAGAAAAGCAAGGAAGATCTAAACATGTTAGAACATTTGATCATCCAGAGTTACTGCCAAATTTGTAAGTTTGTATTCCTATTTAATTATTGTATATAGCATCATGAAAAGGATGTTGAAAGTATGAAAAATTTTAGAAACCTATTTTGCTACGTTTTTATGATTTTTCGGGTATAATCTAACACCCCCATCTCCAATCACCCACCCTAAAGCTGCACCTTCCCATCCTAGAATCACAACCCCTATCATCCCTTGTCAAACACCTCTTCCCCCACCCTACCCGACTAAACCCTCCCTATCTCGTCGTTTGCCCACTCCATTTGTCCGCCCATGCCATTCATCTAACCACTTCTCCTTCTGGTTTGCCCACCCTCCTTGTCGCACACGCCATTCGCCCACCCCTTCATACAGTGGCCCTACCTAAGAAAACGATGTAAAGAAAGAGAGTGTGAGACAAGAGAGAAATAGTGATAGGTTTTTTTTTAATGTTGTTTTTTTAAGGGTGGTTTTTTAATGTTGTTTTTATTTTTAACATTGTATTCTTCTTAGGGGTTTTAAAATTTTATATCAGATTTTATTTGTCATAAGAAAATATCTATTTTAACCTAAAAAATATCTATTTTTTAAGTTTATAATGCTGTTGTATTTTAAGTTTTTACGAAAGAAAATAAACCATTTAGATAATACTTAATTAATTTAGTAAGACCCATTAGTTTTAAAATACTTAGAAATGCTATGTTATAACGAAAAAAAATCATATTTTAATTTCTTCATAATTAAAAAAAAATTCTTTTATGACAGTGAAAATTATAATTAAAATGTGAAAAATCAAGTAAACTTATTTTTTGATGCAAAATAAGGGTTAAAAATACTATTTCAAACAACATATACAAATAAATAATTCTTTAATCATAAAGGGTAATTTTGTCAAACTTTGGTCAACTTTTATGGTCAACTAATAGAAGGAGGTGTCTTTATTATTTTGGCAAAACACATAGAATGTCATTGTAATTTAATGTAAGGATAAAAATGTAAATTTACATATATGACAATAGCCCTTTTTCCATTTAAACATAGAGGGGTTGAATTTTTGTTGGGCCTGTCAATTAGACATTCCTAACACAATCATTTCCATTGACCAATCCCTTATATCAAAGAAGAGCTTAACCTAACCACTCTCTCACCTTTTCTTCATACCTTCTCCTTCCAAACACACTAAAAAAGCTGAACAAAATCAAAAAAGAAAAAAGTCAAATGTCCTGGTAAAGAGAGAAACAAGCAAAAGAGGGAAAACCTTTTACTTTTAGTAGAAGAAAGTGGGAGACCCAAAACGAATAGCAAGAAATCGATTTAGTATTATTACTTTTACCCAAAACATCCTTGTGTTTTGCCTAAACATGTTTATGAAATTAGACTCAAACTACCCCTTAAAGTAATAAAATTTTCAAAATAGAAAAATTATCCTTCTCAGCCTTTATTAAATATAGTTTAAAGTATCGTTATACTAAAATATTAAACAAAAATAAATCTTAAAAAGTTAAAAACTATCAAAATAATTAAAGTATTTACTTGAGTGTAATATTATTTGAACATCTTAAAAAAATTGTTTAAGTTTATAGTTAAGTCATATTTAAAATAACATTTAATATAGATTGGCTAAGATAAGCTTGGTATTTTTAAAAATTTACTTGGTTCTAGGAGAATTTTGAGTATGCTTTTATAATAACAAGGGACGATTTGGGCATTTGGATAATACTAGGAGTAAAAATGCTATTACAATAAAACACCTAGACACTTAGGCGTTTTAGGCATTTTCTTTCTTCATTTTAAGTGGTCTATTTTCAATGGCTTTTTACAAGATTACCACAACTTCTAGAATAGAATTGACTTACGCTATTACAAGAATATTTGTAGAGAATGTAACAACCATGTCATCACATTATATTTATAATATAGGTTGGTCTTGCATGATATCCGTACTTAGTCGTGATATCAGTATCTTGCATGATATTGATCACTTATGATACTAGCACCACTGTCGCCTAAATACTGAAAAAATAAAAAATACATATATCATATAAAAAACCCACTCAATCACACACTTACAAAATTAAGGAGAAAAAATATGTTGGAGGGTAGAGCTTCAAATCTCCTTTATCAACTGCAACGAATCTTGGTCATATCTTGTGACACCTCCTTACTGAAGTCATAGAAATCTTTAACTCTTATCATTATCTCTTAATTATTTAGTAGGAAAAACCAAACATGCAAGTATTATCTACTTATTTACCCAGGAATTTTGTCCTATTTTTTAAGTAGTTAAGTGTATCCCCATACGAACATATGAAATAAAACTTCACTCTTAAACAATTAGTTTGTTTCTAAATATATACTAATAGGATTTCACATGATCGTAATTTTCAAATAGATTCAATAATTACTTAAACAATTTTCCTCCTCAGTTAGCCTGATGGAATACCCAAGGTATTTGGCTTACCGACTACCAGCAGAAATAGTTAGTCTTAGCATAATAGGTATGTAATGTGTAATCAAGTAACAACACATAAATTATTACAGAGTAATGTTTGACAACCCAACAACATAATATTGAGTTTGTAAGAGTAGTAAAAATGTAACAACTAAATAAGTATCATAATATATGGAATTTTTATTTAACAAAGCATTATTAACATGACTTCATGTTCCAACACCACATTCCTTGCACACACACATCCATTCGTCCATCCTCCATCTATAGCTGTAGCCTTACCCTTATATGCAACATGATATAACTTAGGTAATCATTAAGCTTAGTACACACATATGAAATCTCACAAAGTGTTATGAAAACTTTAATCATAAATATGAGTTGTTGTATCTTTGTTGTAATCATTAAAGTACATAAAGTACATTTCATAAGAACATATTTTTTCTATTTTTCCTTTATCCATATTAAAATCATTTATTTTATCCTTTAGGGTCCTTATGTTACACCATTAACATTAACATCATTGGAGAGCACCATCATAAGAGGAAAGGGGTAGCTAATCCCAAACCAAACATGATAAGTCTACCTTAGGGGACTAACATCATCATTGGGTGAGTAACGCCTTGATTATGTAATACATATATATACATATATTTTTGGGAAGACATCTTATACATCATAAAACAAGCATTGAAAACATCCGTAAAAATGTGTTCTTCAAAACCATCGTAAAATAGATCTTTTAAATGAAAAATGCATAAAAATTAATAACATAATAACACGTAATATTTTTCAAAATTTTTCATAGTCCTTTATCATATTGTATGTGAGAATGTACTTACTTGGCTAATTGCACATTACTTAGTCTTTTGCAAGTGGATGGTTTCTTTTACTCCAATGACTTAAATGCCACAAAAGCCTTTAACATTATAACATGGTGATAAAATAAACATTCTTAGTGTAAAAACATCGTATACATCATCATAGCAACAAACAATACTGTGCTTAATCACTTAGCAAAATTTATATAAATGCACTATATTCCAGACAAATTTAAAAATTTAGCCCGGTAATCAGTACTCAATGATTTTTCTAAAATCATACAAAATTTTGATGACTTTGAAATTTTAGTACAATGTTCTTAGCATCTATATTTATCACCAAATTAAATTTTGTAACTTTTTGATTACTGTAAGTACTCTATTCATATTTTCCAAGGCGCTAACCTTTTTAGACAAATATCACAGGCAATCAACAGTCCATGAATTTTTAAAAATCTTACAAAATTCAAACAAATTTAAATTTTCTACTGAACATTCTAAACACTACAAATATCACTAAATTTAATTTCATCACATTTAGATTATTGCAACAAATTATATGATATTTTTCAATTCATAACACTGTTCTTGGAAAAACACTATAGGCAATCACTAATCAATGAATTTTGTATATTCACACAAAATTTCAATAATTCTGAAATTTTAATACAAGGTTCTTAACATCTATATTCATTAGTGGATTTATTTTTATCATAATTGGATCAGTTTAAATATTTTTTCTATACTTTAGAATTTATAAAATAAAACAGTCATTGAAAATATCCCACGATAGTCGGCAATGAAGGAATTTTCTTAGCTTATACAAAATTCTAATTAATCTAAAATGTTAACATAATATTCTTAACATTTGCGCATAGTATTAGATTTACTTTTATTATATTTGGATTATTCTAAATATTTTTCTAACATTCTAATATTTATAAAAATGTTGCTGGAATTTTGTTAAAATAACTAAACATTACATTTTCTAAAATTTTTAACTTAATTTCTAACGTTTGCATAGAACCAGAATTTTACAAGCAATAACTACACATATAAATGAACATTCATGAATTTTTATGGTATTAAACACAACTTGAAACATCATCAAACACTTTAGTAAAGTTGAACAGTGTCTAAGAATGACGATAAACAACATTTAGGATTAATTCTCAAATAGATCAAAAATAGTGTATTTGAATTTGAAATTTTTGTAAGAGATAAGTAACATGTATATGAACAATGTCCAAAAGGAATTTTCTCAAAATCTTGTTTTCATACTTTCCAAAAAATCCTGTAGCATAGATTTTTGTCCTAAAAAGAGTTTAAGAGTAACAATCTTACAAAAACTATTTCTTAAACAAAACTAAACATTAAAGCATGTAAAATCAACCCATAATGTCGTAGTAAAAGTTTTATATGGAAATAAAAAGAGAAACCAACCTCACAACATAGTCGAAACTCCGTTCCAGCTCCATTACAATTCCGGTGATCACACGTTGAACTTGCTGATGTAGCTTTTGGTTTGGAGGATGTGTTAGACATAATGCCCTAAGAAGTAAAAATGTAATATATTTTTAGAGACATTTTTATCAATAAAGAGTTTATTTATTATTCATATACCAAATTGTTGTCCTCTTTATGTTTGTATTTATTGAATGTATGATACGCAAACCAAAGTCTGAGATTATTGATCTAAGCCTTTAGAATTAGGCATATGATGGACAAATTATGCAGAAGACAAGATTCTAAAGGTGACGGTCTAAATTATAAGATTTGTTATCGAGGGAATAAAGTTGGACACTTTATTCATACAAAGATTGTTATGTTGTCTATGTTCCTAACGGGAGATGGCTTGTCTTGGCCATCGGAGGTGGACTCCGCGAATAAAAACATTGGTGCATTGTCATATGTGACGATGTATTGGATTTGGATATAAATTGTAATTGATTTGGAATAATAATTTTGTCTCGATAAATCAATCCACTTTTGACAATCATATGTGTTGTATCTTAATCCTGAGATGAATAATAGGCTCGTTGTCTTGACTTATGTCTTTTAATGTACCAAAGGGTGACATCCACTTTTTATGTTGGTACGCATGCCGGTATGTTGGAGGCTTGACTCTTGATAGAGTAGACATATTATTTGTAGATATGGAATCCATAGTTCCTTTTTATGACTCATTGATTTCCCCTTATATGCGTTATCTTATAATTAAAAAACAAGAGCGCTCAACCATTTGGATACATAGGTGTAATTGAATGATATACTGTCTTTAGATGGTAAGTTTTTCGATGGCGAGATAATGGAAAGTAAGAGAAAAATAATCTAAAAGGTAAGACAAAATTTATCCATAAGCTGATTATGGATAATCCTATAGGGATGCAATACATTATGATATGTCATAGAGACTTAGCTATTTGAGCTTTGTAATTCTATGCAGTTCGAGAGTGCAACTCTCAGCTTTTAGTGGAGTTGTGTTAAAGTCGATAATTATTAAATGTATATCTGAGATATTAGGTTTCATAATTATCAGGAGCTTAAACTATATAAGTCCATTATGTCCCATTTTCTAGCTCATAATAAATCCTATAATGATACAGCGTATTTTTCAATAAATTGGTGACTTATGTCAAACTACTAGGTTGGCTAAAATTTGAGTTAATTAGATTTAATAATTCATGTTAATTTATCAGTTAAATTAATTTTGTAATTAATTCAAGATAAACATGTTGGTTTATCGATTGAATTATTTTGGTGAATTAATTCAAGATAAGTATATTGAATTATTGTGGATAATATCATATTAGTATGGGTTTATCTAGATATGACTATTTTAATCAAATAACTTCTCTATTGGGTTATTTGAATTAAAATTGAGGCTCTATCAAAGATACTCATAACTAATAAGATAGGAATTATCCAATTGGTTGAGATAGTATCTTTCAAATCAAAATGTAGAGTTCAAATTAAATTTGAACTCAGATTAGCGACAACGCGATCGACGGTGGTATACTGGGCACAGTTGACTGCAACAATTTGAAACAGAATCTGATTATGAGGATCAGATTCTAAAACTGATTTAAACTTGAATTTTGAGGCCTTATCTAATCAAGATTGACCCAGGTCCGACCTCTGTAAATAGGGAGTGAGACTTATAAGTTATTTAGATCAGTTGAAAAAGTAAAAGTGAGCACTCTAGTTTATGAGTCTTTGAAACTCCTAGAGAGCTATTGTTCACAAATCATAAACCTTAGTTCTAGGTTTCCTCAATTAGTTGGAAGGAGAATAACCGAGGAAGAGCTATATGACGTGCGCCCGCATGCACTCCGATCGCAGATAAAGAATTGTAAAGAAGACCAGTTGGTTGAGACTCTTCTAAAATGTTCTTCTCTACACTAATTGTAGGTTCTGTACAAAAAACAAGGTTAATAAGATCTAGTTAATTTATGCATATAGCGTGTCAAAAATGTGTTTTAAAAAATACTCTAGTATAAAAATTTTGAATTTCCGCTCCGTACTATTTTTTCAACAAGATGTGCTCATTTTTTGCTTGAAAAAGGATTGGGAAAGACTTAATGAAGATTTAAGAGTGACATGTGAGTGATGAGGATAGATTTTAGGTGTTAATTCCTTATTGTAATGTATGTATACATGTGTGTTGTTCGGTCATGTGTCGCGGGTATGAGAGTAAAAGAAATATAGATCCAAGGTCTAAAGTAAGAGTGAGAGATGGGAGCTTGTGATTATCATCTGGTACATGTGTAGTTTTCAAGAAGAACAAAAAAAAAAAAAATGAAGAAGCATGGCGATGGAGGTGGACATGTGTTGCATAAGTTTTGTTATGTGTGTGTGGTGTGTGTGTCAGATGAAAAAAAGGAAGAGAGAAAAAAAGTAAAATAATGAGTGAAAACTGAAAGAACGAGATGTTGGACTACACTATTATCAACCAACAAACTTATTGGACTAGTTTAATGAAATAAACAACTAATACCTCAAGACTTGACATACTAAGTGCCACACAAAAACAACTTTTGAATTATTCAACAAAAAGCACGTGCATGGTGGGATGGTGTTGCATGGAATATATTATAGTATGGGTGATTAGGTGCATATGTGAAAGTTGCATTAATGAGTTAAATATATATATATATATATATATATAATATACATAGCATAGTAAACACAAATTTGGAATGGAAGACAACTGATAATGCATGTGGTATAGTATAGCTGTCAAAGTATGGAGCATAAGGATAGGAGCAAGAGATGGCATACAACATGGAATATGAATTGGTTTTATTGAAAAGAACATAGAAAGAACGTGGAAGATATGGAGAGTAACATGGATTTGATATGGTTTTGTTAAGCAAATATGCGGAATCACATTGCAACAAAAGAAAACTTTCCCTACTTGATTAAATGATAGGATAAATTGATTTTGGACTGATTTGGACATGGAGAAATGGAAGGAACTGATAAAAATGAAATTCAGAGCAAAAATAACTTCCTGCAACTTTTGGACATGAGGAAGAAGAAGCTCTAAACGAATTGTTGTTTGGCTTCTTTTTTTTTTTTTTTGTCCATTCCCAAAAAGACAAGTCGTTTTGGGTTATCAACTCATGAACGACATGTCGTTTAGGAAGTTTAAATTTCTTTTACAAAAAAATCCAAAAAATAAAATAGTAAAGGAAATAGATTCTAAAAATTGAAAAAAAATTATTTTTAAAATTCAAATAAATTCTAAAAATTAAAATAAATCCCCCCAAAAAATCCAAATGATTAAAATATCATATCCAAACAAATAAAAATCTAAGTAATTCATCAAAATAGACAATTTACAGACAAAAATCATAATAATCGTATATTAGGCACTTTATGTCGGTGGAACTTCTCTAGTCCATCAACTGCAAAAGTCATTAGTTCATAATAAACTTCATAATCATAAATATCATATTCACAAACATCGCACAAAATGTGCATCTAAGTCATAATTTTCATTCACGTTGTCATATAAAATAGTTAAACTTGCATATCATCTGTAAAAAAATGACAAGCATTACATATTTAAATGGCATAAATGGATGTCACTAATCTCAACCTAGTAATTTGAGCTTGCATTCTTGACAATTCATTGTTGCATGGAAATGCTTTAAATTTTAACACCCTCTAGTCTAATAAAGAAATTAAACTAGTGAATATTATCGATGAACTTACTTTAATTATAGTAATGATTTTTTTAAAAAAAATATTAACTTTCTTTCAAATATCATACATTGTTTTTGGGAAAGGGACATTATGTTGGAAAACGAGTATATAGTAGAATTTTAAAAAAAATTTAACTTGGAGTACTTTCCAAAACAGAAGTTTGACATGCTATATGCATAAATTAATCATAGATCTTACTAACCTTTTGTGTGCCAAAGAGAGCAAACAATCAGTGAAGAGAAGAACGTTTCAAAATAGCCTCAACCAAATAGTCTTCTTTGCTATTCTCTATCCATGATTGTAGTGTGAGTGGGTACGCGTCATACAGCTCTTCTTGCCAATGACTCTCTTTCTAACCAATTAAGAAGACCTAGATCTAAGGTTCTTGATTTTGAACAATAGCACTTAGGGAGTTTCAGAGTTCTCACAGTAGAGTACTCACTCTTAACTTCTCAACTGATCTAAATAACTAAGAAACTCACCCCCTACTTATAGAAGTTAGACCTAAGGTTAATCATTATTAGATAAGGCATAAAAAAATTGAATCTGGATCAACTTTTGATGAAAATCATGTCTAAAATGCGTAATTAGATAATCGTTAGATTAGCAGTTTGAACTTATCCATCAGCCTACCAAACTAACTGCATTGGCAGGCCAAACAAGTAGATCGTCTTGCCGAACTTGGGATAATATGATCCTAGAAAATCTTTTATTTTCCAGCAAGATTCTTTAGATAAAGCCTCAGCTTTAATTCAAATAACCCAATAGAGAAGTTGTTTGATCAAAATAGTCATATTTGGATAATCTCATAGAAAATAAATATTATCTCAATAATTTAACAACTTTTTCATGAATTAATTCACAAAATTAATTCAAGCTATAAACAGACATGAATTATCTGATTTATCAAATTTTAGCCAATCTAATAATTTAACATAAGTTTGTTGGAAAAACATGCCATATCGTTACAGGATTTATTGAGCTAGCAAAGGGGACTTGATGAACCTATATAGTTCAAGCTCCGATAATCATAAAATACCATATCCCATATATATATTTTATAATTATTAACTCTAATGCTACTATACTAAAAGCTTAGAGCTGCACCCTTGAACTAATATAAAGTTATAAAGCTCCAAATAAGCTAAGTGTCCATGACATATCAAAATGTGTCATATGCCCATAGAATATTTATAATCGGCTTAAGGATAAATTCTTTCTTCCCTTCCTAGTTATTTTTATCTTACGTTCCATTATCTCATCATTGGAAAACTTGCTATCCATAGACAGTATACCATTCATGTACACCTATGCATCCAAATGGTTAAACGCTTAAGTCTTCCAATTACAGGATAACACATGTAAGAGAATATCATTAAGTCTATAGGACCCCACCGACTGACATTAGTGTGCACACACGATATCAATAATATTAAATATATAACCACAATCCAAATAAAAAGGAAATAAATTAAAATATTACATGCCTTGTTTATAAATAAATACCCTATATAGTGATGTCCTAATCCTACAGTTTCTTCCCAATTCTTTAGTCTTCCCTAAGCTGGATTCCACCTAGAAGTGGGGAAAAGTTTTAAAACAAGAAAAATGTGAGCGAAAGGCTTAGTAGGACTAAGCTTTTGAAAGCATTTGATTTAAACATGTAATTTATTTTTAAACAAAAGCTGTAAGACAAGAAAAATAAATAAACAAATAACTATCTAAAGTTCATTAAATTTATTCATACTGATTAGTCATTTATTCATCTATAGACAGTCTCATTATCATGTTTTCGGCAAAGCCATATGAATCACTACCGAAGTGGGCCAGTTGGATTTCAGGACCTGCTCCTAAGGTGTCACGCCCCAGAGTACGGGAGGTGACGTGGTGGTTTAATTAAGTTAAATAGATGAAGATTTAGTTAAAAACAAGGTTTTAAATTCAAATTTATAATTAAAAAGTGATAATTTTAAAATCATTTGAATGGAAGAAATTAAGAAAATAAAATGAATCGTTATAATAATTAAGCAAATAATAAGAATATTAAAATAAATAAGTATAGGGTGGAATGCGTATGGGTCCCACTGGCCCACATATTGTGCACACACATATAGCACTGACAATATTATGATACAACCACAGTCCGAAAGTAAAGAAGGTTAAAAAGCTTACATGCCTTGAATTATAATTTAACCTACCAAATACTTCTACTGATCGTAAGTCCGGTCGGCGGACTCTTCTCCAATCCTATGCCGATATCCACCTAGGGTTAAGATTTTAAAACAAATAAAAATGTGAGCGAAAGGCTCAGTAGGACTATATTTAGAAGTTATTTAACTTTAAAAGAAATTTCTTAAAATCAGATAAACATGTAGAAATGAACTGGAACCATCAACAAATAGATAATTTTATGAGAAATTCAATAAAATATAATCTTCTAAAAATAATTCAAATAAATCAACCAGAAAGAATACCATTTTTCCTTTCTTGGGCAAACCATACATAACTCACCACCGTAGTGGCCCAGCTGGGTTTCGGGACTTGCCCCCAAGGTCGTTCACTACACGACCCGATCTCTGATATGGCATCATGCCCTCAAATATATTTATACATATATATCTTTTGATTAATAAAATCTCTTCTTTACCAGATTTAATCATTTATATTCATTATGAAATTCATTATGAACATTTCTCGACCAACCGTTCGTAAAGATATTTAAACAAAATCATTTCCCAATCAGTTATTGAAAACATTTGATAAAAATCCATTTTTGGCTTAAATCATTTCGAAATAGGGCAACCAAAGAAAAGGGGTAGAAGTCCTACCTCAATACTCGTATCGGTGTCCCACACCGAAATCCCGGTCTGCTATACGTTAGCTCCGCGGATCCATGCACAATCCTTAAATGCATAATAACTTAATCCATTAGTATCTAACCCGAGGTATCCTATGATACTAAATCATCTCATGATGTCCTAGTGTGCCATTTAGGTTTATAAAATCATTGTACAAAATTGAAATTTAAATCAGGGTTC
>CAMOHE010041262.1:0-18018 GCA_946598075.1 Artocarpus hirsutus | reverse complement strand
TCTTAGTCCTTAGTACACGTGTTATTTGATACTGGTGCCACTCATTCTCTCATTTCGAGTTCATTTGTGCATGCCTTGGGATTAGAAATAGAAGAGTTTGATGAACCCTTAGTCATAGCTTCACCCTTGGAGCGGGTGTGTGTGAATAGTGTTTATAAAGCTTGTAAAATAAAGATCGGGGATGAGATTTTGAAAAATGATTTGATTGTAATCCCCATGAGAACCTATGATGTAATCTTAGGAATGGATTGGTTGTCCAGATACAGTGCAGTAGTGGACTGCCAACTCAGGAAAGTGACCCTAGTGTCTGATAGGGGGATGGTAATCACCTATCAGGGTGGTGGTGATCGACTAATGAGTGAGCGTCGTGTTAGGACATGTCTTGGAGGGCGGAAGAACGCAGCTTGTTATGCTATCTTCATGGATTTGGAAGAAGAGCCCAGTGTTTCGAGAAGACGTGCAGTAATTTCAGTAATAGATGAGTTTGAAGATGTCTTCCCCAACGAGCTACCAGGATTACCACCGCACCGGGAGATCGAGTTTGGTATCGAATTATTTCCGAGAACAACACCGATTTCTATAGCACCTTACTGGATGGCGCCGGCAGAGATGAAAGAACTTAGGAAGCAACTTCAGGAGCTTGCTGATAAGGGGTATATCTGAAACAGTACATCATCGTGGGGAGCGCCGGTCTTGTTCGCAAAGAAGCATGACGGAACTCTCAGGTTGTGCATAGATTACCGGCAGTTGAATCGAGTCACAGTGAAGAATAAGTATCCATTACCCATGATCGATGAGTTATTTGACCAGTTGGGAGGTTCGCGGTACTTCTCAAAGATAGACTTGAGGTCAGGATATCATCAGCTCAGGATTAAGGAAGAGGATATTCCTAAGACAGCATTTAAGACCCGATACGGACATTTTGAGTTTCTAGTAATGTCGTTTGGATTGACGAACGCTCCGGCAGCTTTCATGGACTTGATGAACAGGATATTCAGGCCTTACTTGGATCAGTTCGTGATTGTGTTTATCGACGATAACTTGATTTACTCTAAGACTTGGGAGGAGCATGAGCAACATCTCAGGATCGTGCTTCAGACTCTGCGAGAACATCAGTTGTATGCCAAGAAGGAAAAGTGCGAGTTTTGGTTGACAGAGGTCAAATTTCTGGGTCATGTCATTTCGGAGCAGGGTATTTCAGTGGATCCGTCAAAAATAGAAGCCATTGTGGATTGGGAACGACCGAGGAATGTGGCGGAGATCCGCAACTTTTTAGGACTTGTAGGATATTATAGGAAATTTGTGAAGGACTTTTCGAAGATAGCAGCGCCGTTAACAAGATTGATTAGGAAGAATGTCAGGTTCGAGTGGAATGAAGAATGTGAGTTCGCTTTTCAAGAATTGAAGAATCGATTGACTTCAGCACCAGTGTTGATCATTTCCAACAGTGACGAGCCGTACGAGGTTTATACGGATGCTTCAGGACGTGGACTTGGATGCGTGTTGATGCAACAGGGACGCGTGGTAGCGTAGGGATCAAGACAGTTACGACCTCACGAGCGGAATTATCCTACTCACGATTTGGAGCTCGCAGCGGTGATTCATGCGTTGAAAATTTGGAGATGTTATTTGTTCGGGGCAACATTTCAGGTTTTCTCCGATCACAAGAGTCTGAAGTATCTGTTCACTCAAAGGGATTTGAATTTGAGGCAGCGAAGATGGATAGAATACATGGAAGACTATGATTTTGCATTGCAGTATCATCCCGGGAAAGCTAATGTTGTCGTGCATGCGCTCAGCCGAAAGTCTTCAGGGATATTGGCATGTTTGGCTCTCGAGGATTGGAAAAGGGATGCGATGGTAAGTGAGCTCAGTCTACATTATTGTGAGGACTACGATCGTATTTCGGTGTACCACATGGAGGCGACCCCAGCGCTTGTTCAGATGGTGAAGCAGAACCAGTGGCAAGACCAGCATCTTCAGGGAATCTGGACGCGAATTCGGAGCGGAGAGCAGTTCGAAGAATGGAGGATACACGCAGATGGATCGTTGTACTTCAGGAAGCGTTTAGCAGTTCCAACTATTGCAGAAGTGAAGAAAACTGTGATGGACGAAGCTCATAGATCTCAGTTCGCTATTCATCCAGGGAGTACGAAGATGTATCGTGACTTAAAGAGGCACTATTGGTGGAGAGGCATGAAAAAGGACGTTCAGGAATACGTGGCCAAGTATGCGATTTGTCTTCAGGTGAAAGCCGAGCATCAGAAGCCAGCAGGTCAGTTTCAGCCACTTCCTATTCCAGGGTGGAAATGGAAACACGTAACGATGGATTTTCTTATCGGATTGTCGAGGACGGAGCAGCGGCACGATGCGATTTGGGTCGTGATCGACAGGTTAACAAAGTCAGCTCATTTCATTCCGTTTAGATCGACGTGTTCGAGGAGGATTCTTGGAGAATTGTATATGCAGAACATAGTACGATTGCGTGGAGTTCCTTTGTCCATCACCTCTGATAGGGATACCAGATTTAATGCCAGGTATTGGAGGAGTTTTCAGGAGGCTATGGATACAGATTTGAATTTTAGCACGGCATTTCATCCTCAGAAGGACGGACAATCGGAGCGGGTTATTCAGATTCTCGAAGACATGCTACGAGCTTGTGCATTGGACTTCGGCGGAAACTAGAAGAAGTACTTGCATCTGGTGGAGTTCGCATACAACAACAGCTATCAATCGAGTATTGGTATGGCACCGTTTGAAGCATTGTATGGGCGATCGTGTCGATCGCCAGTATGTTGGGCCGAGCCAGAAGATAGGGTTATTCTTGGGCCAGATGAGATTCGTGATAGTAACGAGAAGATCGTTGTAATTCGAGATCGATTGAGAGCAGCTAAGAGTCGGCAGAAGAGCTATGCGGATAGAAGACGACGACCTTTGGAGTTTGAGGTTGGAGATTTCGTACTCTTGAAGGTATCACCTCGTAAAGGTATTTCGTGATTCGGAGTAAAAGGAAAACTCGAGCCAAGATATATTGGACCGTTTGAGATTACTCAACGTGTGGGTGTGGTTGCGCATCGACTCAACCTTCCTTCGGAACTTTCGCATGTTCACAACGTATTTCACGTATCGATGCTTCGAAAGTGTCCACCTGAGCAGGATAAGATTATTTCATTTCAGGATGTGCAGATTCAGGAAGACACGACATATGAAGAAGTGCCAGTTCAGATCATTGATCGTAAAGTGATTAGTTTGCGTCGTCGTGAGATCTCGTTAGTTAAGGTCGTGTGGCAGCATCACGGGGTTGATGAAGCCACTTGGGAATTAGAGTCGAGTATGCGGTAGTTGTATCCACATTTGTTTGTTTTTGAAATCGATTTGTAAATTTCGAGGACGAAATTTTCTTTTAGGGGTGGAGAGTTGTAACACCCCGAAGTTAATTAAGTGTAATTAAAATGCTAAATAGTGGGTTAGTGTGCCATAATGAGTGTTTTAGAACTTAATTTGATTATTTTGTGAAAATTTAGAAAAACTTATGTTATTTTACTCTTTTAATGATTTTTAATTATTCTAAATTGTTTTTAATTGTTAATTTAATTTTCAATGAAGCAATTTGATTTTAAAAACAGTGTATTGTTGCACACAGTTTTGTACAACTGCTTTTTCTTTTTCTCTATTTATTTTCCCTCTCTCTCTCTTCCTCTCATTTTTCTCTCTCCTCTCTCTCGCTCACCTCTCCCATCTCTCTCCCTCATTCTCTCTCCAAATTTTGAATCAAATTTGTTTTCAAGCTTCGGGATTGTGGATTGAAGGCTCGTGAATGTGATTGAGCAACCACAAACTCGATTCAAGCTTCGATTCAAGGTTAGTTTTCAAAATTTTAAAACTTTTTCTATTTTTCAAATTTTCTTGCATTTTGAGATCTAAGCAATTTTGAGTTTAGAAAAGCTTTAATCTAGCTTAGAGTAACTTAGATTAACTAGGATTGAAACTTTATTTCATCAAAAACGGATTGGAATCAAGATTTTTCATTTTTTCTCTATTTTCGGATTTTTGTGAAAATCTTGTTTAAAACTTGTTTTAATCCATTAAAAAGTGTTATATTATGATTTTCTATTGTTTATGATGATTATCCATACCTGGGAATTGAGAAAACATGTTAGATTTAAAGATTGGGACTCGGGAGGCCGAGAACCCGTGTGTGAAAAATTCTGAAATTTTCCCAGATCGGCAGGCCGAACTTCGTGTTTGGCAGGCCAGATTCAAAGGATCAGCAGGCCGGATTCATTCGACCGGCAGGCCAAACCTGGAGATGTTTGGCCGACCGGACCTGCTCTTCCGGCAGGTCGAACTGTGCAGTTCGACAGGCCGAACCAGGGCGACCGGCAGGCCGACCGGGCGTGGTGCAGTTTTGTGATTTCTCACATGTTTTTACTGTTTTGAGCTCTGATTGAAATTCTAACTTTATAAAATGATTTTATAAACTAAAAAGGCACACTAGGACACCATGAGATGATTTAGTACTATAGGATACCTTGGCTTAGATACTAATGGACTAAGTTACTATGCATTTAGGATTCGTGAGTGGATCCGCGGAGCTAACTTATAGCGGACCGGGATTACGGTGTGGGACACCGACATGGACATCGAGGTAGGACTTCTACCCCTTCTTTGATAGCCAGTTTTAAATATTTTGGCCTCAAAGGGATTTTTACGAAAATGTTTTCAAATGATTTGTTGACAAAGGATTTCTATTAACTGTTTTCTGAAACAATAGATTGAGGTGGATTTCATAATAAGCCCCATAATGAATATAAATGATTATATCTGGTAAAGAAGAGATCTTATTAATCAAAAGATATATATATGTATATATATATTTGAGGGCATGATGCCATATCAGAGATCGGGTCGTGTAGTGAACGACCTTGGGGGCAGGTCCCGAAACCCAGCTGGGCCATTGCCGTGGTGAATTATATATGGTTTGCCCAGGAAAGGAAAATTGTATTCTTTCTGGTTGACCTATCTGAATTGTTTTAGTAAGATTATATTTTTATTAAATTCTCATTTAATTATTTATTTGTTTAATTGTTCTAGCTCGTTTTCTATATATTTATCTAGTTTACGAAATTTCTTTTAAAATTGAATAATTTTCAAATATAGTCCGACTGAGCCTTTCGCTCACGATTTATTTGTTTTAAAAATCTTAACCCTAGGTGGACATCAGCTTAGGATCAGAGAAGAGTCCATTGACCGGACTTACGACCAGTAGGAGATTTGGGTAGGTTGTGGTACAAATCGAGGCATGTAAGATCTTTAACTTTCTTTTATTTCTGGACTGTAGTTGTATGGTATTATTGTCAGTACTATATGTGTGTGCACAATATATGGGCTAGTGGGACCCATACTCGTTCCACCTCATATTTAAATGTTTTAATGTTCTTTTATTTGCTTAATTATTATAATGGTTTATTTTATTTCCTTAATTCCTTCTATTTGAACGATTTTAAAATTATCTCATTTTTATTTATGAATTTAATTCTTAAACCCAATTTTTAACTAAATCTTTATTTAATTAACTTAATTAAACCACCACGTCATCTCCCGTACTCCGGGGCGTGACAAATTATTTCAGCACAGTTCATGTTATGATATTCTACATTTACTTTGTTGTCAATTGAACTTGTTTCGAAGGTTTAGTTGGTGAACTTTACACGGTCTTCCTTCTCCAACCTTCTTATTTTTCCAGCCAAGGCCTTGCAGTATCTGCATAACGTAGGGATTTTACATAGGGATGTGAAACCAGCAAACATTCGTGTGAATGTCTACCGCAAGTTTCTGATCTTCTTTTCAGTTGCCATTTTTTTCCCAACTGTTATTTGGATGCTTTCTAGGTTCAGGGTTGGATATATAACGAAGGCAATGTTTTTGCTTATCATGCAGCTTGACAAAGGTCTAAATCCCCACCTGGCAGATTTTGGTTTGGCAGAACAAAAGAAAGATCTAAAAAAAGTTTCTGTTGAGAATCGGAGATCATCTGGAAAACCTACTGCTGGTTTTCAGAAGAAAAACATGGTTGGGACATTAATTTACATGGCTCCTGAAATATTGAAGACGGAAGCACAAACCGAGAAGTCAGATGTCTTCAGTTTTGGCGTCTCAATCAAGTAAGACTTTAAAATATTTGATTGTTATAACATCGGTTACTCTAATTCAAACTGTGTCCGTTCTGTATGAATTTATTAGTAAATCCTTGGTGCATGCCCAATATGTTTGTTTAAAAACATATTCTATGTTCTAGGATAGACATGGTACTTCGACAATAAATTTTAGGCCTTTTGATGTAAATCTTTTCCTGATACACATCAGATAAGGGTAGTTCACCTTAGATTCTTTAATTGGATTATATAAAAATATATCTTGAAGTCAGTTGACTTAATTAGAATGCGCTATTTCTCCCTGTTGGTGCATTTGCAAAATAATACATGCATATTTATTGATTTCGTAAGTGTCTGTGAGACGTTTCCTTGTCTTAAGAAACTTTTATATTGCCATTCTTTCGATTTGAATGTTTCACATTGCAATGTAATTGATGGTTGAAGTGATTAATTATTAACATTGATACTCGTTGTGTTTACCTTGAATAATGGTAATTAGGAATGTTGTTTAGGCAGTGTGACAATGAATGTATGTCAGATCTGCCTAAGTTCAAAATGTCTAGGTTTCCATGTTATTGGTGTGAATTTGTTTTTTCCACAGGTAACAAAAAACTAGTTATTTATATTTCTGTTGTTTTTTGTTCTTATAATTATCATTGTTATTGTGATCATGTCTCATAAGACGAAGTTTCAATATGATCCTATTTCAGCGAACTCATTACTGGTGTTGTCCCTTACACGGATCTTCGTGCAGAGGCCCAGGTTAGACTTTTCTCAGGTTTTTTTTTTCAACTTCATTTTTTGTTGGGATAGAAATGTTTCAATTTTTTTTATTAGGCTTATGCATTGTTTTGCAAATGTTGTTCGACTTTTTTGTGCATAAAAGAGAGTTTAGTTTATTGAGAAAGGAATTTTTTTTTTTTTTTTCACGTGATTCCGTTTGATATTATTTTTCAATTTGATTAGTCTGATCATTTTATTGTGGCAACAAGTCAATGGGAATTTAAATTTCTGATGCTCTTATGATTAACATATGTCGCTTTATACTCTAATTTGTAAATAATTTTAGCTTCTGATACCTGCCACATGTACTTTCGACCTTTGAGATGGGCATAAGACAAAGCTGAAATGTTATTTCCCAGATTATGTGTTTGATAGGATGTTTGATGGCTTAATCATATGCTATGTGTTTCCAGTTTATATGTTTCATGAAAAACTTCTGAATAGCACTATTCAAAAGTCATTTCAGCCTAATGTTCAATTTTATGCTTGTATAAAGTCAGTATAACTAGATCAGGAAAAAAAGCACATGAAATTATTAATTCTATATCATAAAATAACCCTCTTCCGTTGTTATTCGGAATAACCTTAGGTTTTCCAATCAATTTCAGTATGAAATACCATAGAAGAGTGGGAAAAAAGCACTGTTTATTGAATCAGACTCTCAGAAAATGATACAAGTTGGCGCAGGGTTCGAGAGCTCTGCCCCTCTCCCGGTTCTTACTTTAGCAGAGTCCTAATCAATCAAATGCCTGCCCTTATTCTTCCTGCTTCCGATCTATAAACCCCTTGAATTTTACAAATGGTGTTAACTGCTCTTCTAACCAAAAGAACACTAGCGACAACGACTAGAATAATAACAGACCAGCGTAACAAATTAGTAACTAACTATTTCAACAGTTAATCAACAAACTAACTACCTGAAGCCTATTAGCAACGTTGTAGAAAAGCCTAATTTTAAAATCTGTCCAATTGAGCACTTATTCCAACATATCTCCGTGCATGGTTTAGAACATCTGAAGACATTTATATTCCCACTACCAAACCAAGATTTGATCAATTTTTCTTGTTATGCTCACCTTGTATTTTTTCACACATCTTTTCTTATCACTTTTCTTGTAATTAGTTGCCAAGTATACAAAAAACATTTCTCCTAGTAATGTTGCAGATAATATTGGGAGGGAAGTTAAGAAATCTTTGTTCTTCTGAAGCCCTTCGTCTTGCACAGCCCCTATTATATTTCTTTATCTCTCTTTAAACTTTGCAAACGCGGCATACATTTGTTTGATACTCTGGGAACGAATCCGCTTAAAAATACTATCTTCCCTACTAGAGATTGCACATCTTTCATTGTTTGTGGCATTTTTGCGTTTAGTATTATGTACTTTAGCAAGATTAGCCTCTATTCCTCTTTGGGTTACTATGTGTCCCAAAAATTTCCCCAAGGTTAGACCACAAGTACACTTAGCTGAGTTCAATTTCATTTTATTTTTTCTAAGTGCTTCAAATGTTTCATTTAGATCTTTTGTGTGATCATCTTTCTCCTTGGTTTTCATTACCATATCATCTATGTAAACCTCCATTGCCTTCCCTATTTGATCTTTGGAACATTTTGTTGAGCAGTTTTGGGTGTGTTGCTTCAGCGTTCTCTAATCTAAATGGCGTAGCTATAGAACAAAATAGTCCCTGCTCTGTTATGAAGGCTATTTTTTTATTGGTTTTCTTTGTTCTTCAAGATCTGATTGTATCTAGAATATGTATCTAAAAAGTTAGTCTTTGATATCCAATTGTAAAATATGCATCTACCATTTGTTCTTCTCATTTTGTAAAGCAATGTTGTAGCAATGATGTGTCATGCTTTGACTGCATTTAATATTTATTGTTTTGGTTAAATTGGGCAATAAGCAACGCATGACTTGATGAAGGGTCGATGGTATTCCCTACATTTTGTGAATCCACCATCTTCCCATAATCGCATTGTTTCCAGATTTGGCATCAACAACTTAGAAATACACATTAAACAATCCTCCTATTGGTTCTTCTCTTAACGTTGCATATCCCTTTGGTTTTAGTTGACTTCCTTCGAATCCTACTAAAGGGATCCCACTGGGTTTTATCATATCCTCATTTAACCATATATATTTGAAGGCGGGTTGCAGTAAAATATCTACATTGCTCTTGCCATTAATTGGAACTCTTTAAACATGAAATGCTTAGATCTTCAAGGTGACCACTAATAGGTCATCACAAGGCAGTCTGTCTCTAACAAGATCTTCGAGTCCAAAATTTATCACAGCTATTCTCCTCTTCTTTATTTCCATATTCTCTATTGTGCATATTTCTTCCAATTTCACACTTTTTTCTTCTTATTTCCCAATCCAAAGCCATATAATTTTTCTTATTCTATCCTATCGTGTATCGCGTGGATAACTTTGAGCTCATTTTTCACTATTATTTGCTTTAGGGTTTGCTTTGATTTGAAAAAATCATTTGGCTTTGTTTTTCTTGATCTTTCTTTATGTATTTTGACAGTTGTCCTTGTCTAATCATTGCTTGTATCTGCCCCTCAGGCTCCCATATTCGGTCATCATATGACCATAGTCATTATGCAACTCATACGTTGTTAAATTGTCTCTTCTTTCTAGATCAGACTGAATTGATCTTGGAGGTCTGAATATTCCCAGATGTTTGTCCTATTTGAAGATGTGCTCTATGGATTTATTCAAGAACACTTCGTCTCTGATTGAATAAGGTTTGAATCACTTCGCTCTTCTATCTTCTTCGATCTGGCTTACTCTAATTCTTCTTTCTTCAAATTGATTTAAATACTAGTTTCCTCTCCCTGGGTACCTTTCTTCCCAAGGTCTTCTGTTTGGTTGATGATCTATACTTTTGTTCAGATCAGTTCTTTATGAACACAAGTTCCACATTCTGGTTCAAATTTCCTCTGTTTGTTGCCTCATTCTTTAAGTGTTCTGCTTCTTCTACTCTCATATTTCCTTCGGCTTCCAAAATGATGTCTATCATTTGGTTGTCTTCAGATCAAGATGTCATGCAACTCATGATATTGCCTCAATCCGTATTTGAAAATATTTGCCACCATTTTCTCCTTTACTGTTTCAACTTGTTCAATTCCTGAGTAAATCTATCGGGGAATGATCGAAGATTTTGTCTAGTCCTCATCTTAATATTCATGAGATTAGCCATGGTTTTTCTTTCTTTTCTGTTGTAAATAAATTATGTCTTGAATTTATTTGACAATATTTGGAAACTTAAAATTTTGCTTGGTTCTAGTTGATTGAACGACGTTGCTACTATTCCAAAAAAAAACTATGGGGAAAATCTTGCAATGCAGGTTTTCCTTCATAGTGTCGAGCATTATCACTTGTCTAAACAAGCATAAGAATTCTATTGGGTCTGATTTACTGTCGAAATTTTTCATCTTTGGAGCAACAAACTTTGTTGGTTTTGGTTCTAATAGAATGTCTTTGCCATGTCCTTGGCCTCGCAGATCGCATTTCAGCTAGAGTCAAATTCTTTATTTCTTTCAACTGTCCATCTAAGCAATCTTTTACTGTTCTCATGATTTCTGCATCCATGTCCTACTTGGTGAGAGATTGTATCAAAATTTCAGCTTTTTCTGGTGCTTTCGGAGTCATTTCCTTTGCCACTTTTGCTTGTACTTTTTCCGGCTCTTCTTTCTTTTTTAACAAGTACGGCTTCTTTTGTATCCGCTTTGCCTTCGTCTAATTCATTTTCTTTATCTGTAATTTCTGCCGATTCTCGTAACCGCAGATTTTCCTTCCTTGACTCCTCAAGCTGCTTCAGGAGATCTTCATGGTTCTGCCTCATCTACTACAATATTTTTATAACATCTCAAATTTAATTAAGTATTATTAGTGTATAAAATGACGTATTAGCGTGCTTAAATGTAGTGTGAATTTAATTTGATTATTTTGCAGTATTTTTCAAATTATTTCATCTTTCTATTATTTTAATTGTTATATATGTTATTTTAAATTTTGAAAGAAAACAATTTGTCAAATACTAGTTACATCTCTATTTGCAAAACCGTGGGTGGTACATGATTTTCGCACAGCAAAACCTCCCCCTCCTTATTTACTTAACTTTCCTTCACCCTCTCCCTTTCTCACTCTCGTTCACTCTCTTTCTCAGCTTTCTTTCTCTCTCTTTCTCCCTCTCACTCGTTACCTCTCTCTCCTCTCTCTTATCAATTCAAAATTTTGAGTTCAAGCTTCGATTTCCAGTTGAATTGGAAGCTCGGAAGCCAGATTTAATGTCCACAAACGTGAATCAAAGCTTGAATTCGATGTTGGTTACTAAATTTTCAAACTTTTAAACTTTTTCTCAATTTTTCCATTTTTCCTTACGCATTGTAATCCAAGCTTAGAGAATTTTTAATCTAAGTTAGTTAGCCTCAAATCATCCATAATCTAGGCTTAGTGTGATGAAAAAGGGATTTAAACCAATTTTTTATATTTTTCTCCACTTTTCACATTTTTGGATTTCTTTGAAAATCTTTATGCAAATCTTGTTTAAATTAGTTTAAAAGTATTTTATTATGTTTTTCTAACATCTATGCATGTTTTCTATGCTTGGGAATCAAGAAAATAGGTTGAAAATGAAGATTTGAGCTCAAGAGGCCGAGGCTGGAATTTGGAAATTTCTAGAATTTTTCAAGTTCAGCAGGCCGATGTTGACCATCGGCATGCCAGACTCATGAGTTCGGATGCAGTTCGGCAAACCAATTCAAGGTGGCTAGTAGGCCGAACTATAGAGTTCAGCAAGCCAGACCAAAAGTTCAACAAGCCGACCAGATTTCAAGAAAAATGATCAATTTTCACTGTTTTAAAAACTCAGATTGAAATTTAAACTTTATAATATGATTTTATGGACATAAATGGTACACTAAGACTCCATGAGATAGCTTAGCAGTGGAGAATATCCTAAGCTAGGTATTGACAATATTAGTTTTGATTTAAGATTGTTCGTGGTTTTGTGGAGCTAGTGTATAGCGGGTCGAGACTATGGTGTTGTGCATTGGTGTAGGATATTGAGGTAGGACTTCTATCCCTTCCTTGGTAGCCAGACTTTTAAACAGTTTTGGCCTCGAAATGTTTTCTTTTTAAATGTTTTCAATAAATGATTTCAAAAAGACTGTTATTGGTAGTTTACCTTAAACTATTGAATGATGATATTCATAATAAACCGAATAATGAATGCAAATGAATGCACTCGGTAAAATGAGATTTTTAATAACTGTAGAAATACCTAGATGGGCATGATGTCATATTTAGAGATCGGGTTATCTAGCATGTGACCTTGGAGGCAAGTCCTGAAACTCAACTGGATCATTACGGTAGCGATTTACTATGGTTTGCCCAAGACTTCATAATGGATTTCATTTTCAGATGAATAAAGGACTATTTTTGGTAAGAACGATTTAAATGGATTTATTTATTCCTGTTTTCAAAATATTTTTCTATATGATGAATTTTATATTTAGATTAAACGATTTTCAAAACTTAATCCTACTGAGTCATTCGCTCATTTTTTATTTGTTTTTAAACCTTTCCCTTTCTAGGTGGAATATAACATCGAACGGACTGGGAGTTCATCGATTGGACTCGCGAACGGTAAAAGACCCTGAGTATGTTATTGTATTATTTAATTAAGACATATAATATTTAATTTCCTTTTTGTATTGGACTGTGGTTGTAATTTGATTATTGTCGATATTATGTATGTATACAAGCTATGGGTCTGGCGGGACCTAACACGTACGTCATTTTCTCTCTTATTTTATTTTATTTTATCTTCTCTGTTTTTATTATGTTGTTAACTGCTTTCAAAAGTTTTAAATTCATCACATTTTAATAATTAATTAATTCCTTAAGTTAGAAATTTTTAACCAAAACCTACTTAATTAACCTAATTAACCCGCTACGTCACTTTCTATACTTTGGGGCGTGATAATTTTTTTCTGAGCTTTTGTTTTGCTTTTGTAGATTTTTGATGATCTGAAGGAGTTCCTGTTGTGGATCAGTAGAGGTATTCGGAATATTGGATCGGAGTTTATTGATTGTCGAACGACATCTTGGTTTCTGGTTGTTTTTTTACAAGATCGCCATTCTTAGTTCTATCTTGTACAATGGCTTTTTTCTTTTTCTTTTTTTTTTTTCGTTTTCCATAGATGGTGCCAAAATTGTATTGGGAGAATTTCGGTCTATCCACATAAATCAAGATTTAGAATTATAGAGAAATCTCTGGTCTAAAAAAAGAAAGACGAATCTTTCAAAGACAGAATTTCTCTCTCTTAACACTTTTCAAAGTTGCCAAAATCCCTTTTCATCCTACCGATTCTTCTATTTATAGACTATGGAGCAATTCATTGTTTGATTTTTCATCATTACTTTCTTTTCATTTATTCTTTGTCGTTTAATTCCTCATCCGATGTGACCATTCATTGAGTCAGTCTCAAGATTTTACTCTAAAGCTTCTTCGGTTCGTCTAACACTGATTAGTTATGGTCTTCAGCCTTGAAACGGTGTCGCTCGCTTTCAACTGATGACTTGTTTCAACTTCTTTATGTTTTCCTTCAATTGTTTTCATTTAATAATTTCTAAAACTCCGCGCATAGAGGTCTACTAGAGCAGTTCTTTTTTCTCAAATGTGCCTCTTTTTACACATTTTTTAATGCAACCAATTGACTATTATTTTCTTAAAAATATATTTTCTCCGATTTACTTGATGAAAAATATATATACATATATATATATTCATAAATGTTCTACTTGTTTATGCACAAGATATATTATGCTAAAATGCACGTTTTGATTAAAACGTCCATAACAATTTTAAGATTTCGCTTCCTTCCTTTTTTTCACCTTGTCCACGTCATAGAGGTGATGTTTGTATTACACATTTACTAACAAAATGTTTTCAAGAATCAAAATTTTGCACGCGTGTGTATATAATTGTAACGCCTCGAAATTAATTAAGTGTTATTAAAATGTTAGATGATGGATTAGTGTGTTATAATGAATACTTTAAACTTAATTGAACATTTTATAAAGTTTCTAAATTTATGGTATTTTTGATTATTTTAATGATTTTTAATTACTCATAATTATTTTTAATTGCTATTTTAAATATTAAAAACAAAACAATTTATCAAATGACTAACACGTCCCACTTTGGAAAACCACGTACGGGACGTGATATTGTTTAAAAACTGCCTTCGATTTTCTTTTCTAAAATCTCACTCCCTCTTCCTTTCCCTCATTCTCTCGCTCTCCCTCATTCTCTATCTTTCTCTCTCTCAGTTTCTCACTCTCTCTCATTCTATCTCAAAAATTTTTGAAACAAAAATCAATTCCAAGCTTCGGGTTAGTGAATTGAAGGCTTAGGAACGAGATTTAGTAACCACAACTACGATTTAAAGCTTTGATTCAAGGTTAGTTTTGAAATTTCTAAACTTTTCTAAATTTTTTAATTTTTCTTGCATTTTAAAATTTAAGCTTTTTTAAGCCTAGAAAACTTTTGATCAAAGTTAAAGAGACTTAGAATAACTAGAATCTAAGCTTTGTTTGATCAAAAATAGATTTAAATCAAGATTTTTTGTTTTTCTCCATTTTTCTCTAATTTTGGGATTTTTCAAAATCTTTGTCCAAATCTTGTTTAAATTGGTTTAAAAGTGTTTTATGATATTTTTCTATCATCTATTAATGTTAACCATGCCTGAGAATTGAGAAAAATAGGTTAGAAAGAAGATTTGGGCTCGGGGAGGTCGAAACCCATGCTTGAAAAATTTTAAAATTTTTCCAGATTGACAGGCCGAAGTTCATGTTTGGTAGGTTGGATTTATAAGTTTGGCAGGCCAAATCCATACGATTGATAGGCCAAACTTGGAAAGGTTTGGCTGACTGAACCTGGCTTTTCGGCAGGCTAAACTGCACAGTTCGGCCAGCCGAACCAGGGCGATCAGTAGGCCGACCGGGTATAGTGAAATTTTGTTATTTTTCACCCGTTTTCACCATTTTGAACCTGATTTAGATTTTAACGATACCATACGATTTTATAAACTTAAATGGCACACTAGGACACTATGAGATAGTTTAGTAATATAGGGTATCTTGAGCTAGATACTGATAGATTTAGTTATTATACATTTAAGGTTGTTCATGGTTCCGCGGAGCTAATGTATAGTTGTTAGCGATTACAGTGTGGGGCACCGGTACAAGTATTGAGGTAGGACTTCTACCCCTTTCTTGGTAGCCAATTTTAAATGCTTTGGCCTCAAACAATTTTTAACAAAAATGTTTTCAATGATTGGTTGAAAATGGATTTTGTTGATTGATTTCATAAATGGTAGAATTGAAGTGATTTTCATAATAAACCTCATAATGAATGTAAATGATTATATTTGGTAAAAAGAGATTTTAAAAATTGTAGAAAGATATATATATATATATATATATTTAAAGGCATGATGCCATATCAAAGATCGGGTCGTGTAGCATGCGACCTTGGGGGCAGTTCCTGAAACCCAATTGGGCCACTATGGTGGTGAAATATATATATGGTTTGCCTAGGAAAAAAAGAAAATGGTATTCTTTTTGGTCGACCAATAAACTGTTTTCGTAAGATAAAATTTTATTAAATTTTTATCTATTTATTTATTTGTTTTAGTTCGTTTTCTATATATTATTTGAACAGTAAAATTTCTTTTAAAATTAAATGTTTTTATGATAAATAGTCCTACTGATCCTTTTGCTCACGTTTTATTTGTTTTAAAATCTTTCCCTATTAGGTGGATATCAGCTTAGAATCAGAGAAGAGTCCATAGATAGGACGTTCGAGCAGTAGGAGAACCCAGTCGGTTATTTAAACTATAAAATCACGGCATGTATAACTTTAACTTTCATTTTCTTCATTTGGACTGTGGTTGTAATTTATTATTGTCAGTACTATGTGTGTGCACAAATGTGGGTCAGTGGGACCCATTCTCGTTTCACCATATTTCTTTATATTTATTTTCCTAAAGGTTCATTTTGTTATTCTCACTCATTTAATTGCTATGATATGTAGTTTTAAAAACATTTTAAAATTATTACATTTTCTTAAGTAATTTCTTAATTCTTAAACTCATATTTTAACTAAATTTATACTTAATTAACTTAATTAAACTGCCACGTCACCTCCCGTACTCCGAAGCACGATAGAATGGTATCAGAGCTTAAGGTTATGAACCTTAAAAATTGTGCACACATAGGTACGATAATAAAATACCACTGACAGTCTAAATTTTATTTTCAGAAGTGAGAGAATGGCACCTAAACATCGTTCGACAACTGACGTCGAGTTTGGAATGATGACGGCATGATGAGGGCTATGTTTGCCACATTTCGACAGATGGCAGCATGGGCAAGACTGGATGATTCTGAGGCTAGTCGCCGACATTCATACTTTAAGGAATTCTGATGTGCGTCTATGACAAAACTGGGGACCCGCAAGTGGCGAAATATTGGCTAGATTTGATCGTGAAGCATCTGGATACTCTTGGCATGCCAGTAGAGTATCGTGTGGAATTTGTAGCATACAAGTTCAAAGGTGGTGCTAATACTTGGTGGAAGCAGGCAAAGCACCTGGAAAACAATGGTAACATCGGTTGGGACAGGTTTGAGGAGCTATTCTACTATTGTTACTTTTCGCAGGGATATAGAGACCAGAAGGCGGCTAAATTTTACAGATTGCAACAGGGTGACATGTCGGTATAGGAATATGAGGCAAAGTTCAATGAATTGGCCAGGTTTGCTCCCTCTACATTGGCATTGAAATGTCAGAGGTGCATTAAATTCCAAGACGGAATTAAGGCTCCCATCGACGACAGGTAGTTGCCTTGCGACTTAGGAACTTCAGAGAGCTTGTGTCATCAGCCATATTAGTGGAAAATGACTACGCGTAGTACTGTGAGAATCGAGCCAAGACATCTAAAAGACCATAGAGGAGTAGTCGGAGGAGTACCAGTAGTCGACCAACTTCAGGAAAGAACAAACAGGGTGGCGTGAATAGTGGCAGCAACAGTTCATCTAGCAACGGGCGCAGTAACCCCTACAGCTTCCATTGTCATTATTACCAACAGCTGGGGCATATCAAGAGGAACTGTCCAATCAGGAATGCTCGCTTAGGACTTCAGATAGGAGAAGGAGCTAGTCGTCAACCTCAGCCTCAGACTCGACCTCGACCTCAGCCTTAATAGTACCCTCAGCTTCAATTCCATTAGTTTTCTCCCCATCAATTGCAATACCCAGCGTAAGGATATCAGCTATAGAATTTGTAGCACAATGTCCCTCAGTATCGAGCACCGAGTACAGCCAATGTGTAGTCACCTCCATCGCAAAAGTATCAGCCAACTAACCCAGGACCTAGCAATGTTGGTAGAGGGAAAGGAAAAGCTCCAGTACAGCTTCACACAATGACATCAGGAAGTTTGGATGCCCAGACCAGTAACGCGGTTGTTGATGGTATTATTTTGATTTCTTAGTCTTTAGCACACGTGTTATTTGATACTGGTGCCACTCATTCTCTCATTTCCAGTTCTTTTATGTTAGTGATGTCTCCTAGGCCGATTATGTAATGACCACATATTGACTTCATTACATTTGCATTTTATTATTATTATTATTATTTTATGAATAGTAAATTTTGTCTAAGGTCATCAAGTATGTGACTTGATAGTAAAACTCTTAGGTGAAAATTGAATTATATTCTTAATTATCCCTAGTCGATCATTATTATTGGGATAATAATGAATGAAGACTAGTATGAAGTTTGACTGATGATTATGTTTTACTAATCATGCGTATGAGATATTAAGTCAACTCATAGATACATATTTGAGAAATGATGTATTGGATCGACCCGCTATGAGAATACTACATGGGTAATTGTCATAAGTGATTCTCATCACAATAGTATTATCCTAGTCCTCTGACCTGAAATCATCATGGTTTCCTACATGACAAGTTCTACATTTTGACACAATCTAATATTATCTTTA
>CAMOHE010041261.1:0-42988 GCA_946598075.1 Artocarpus hirsutus | reverse complement strand
CGTTTTCACTCGTTTTTACGCGTATCTTATCCGATATAGACCCGAATTTGGTTCTGTTTCGAATTTTGGAGACCTTATCTGATAAGGAATGACCCTAGACCCAACCTCTATAAATAGGGAGTAAGTCTAATGAGTTATTCACAGATCAAAAAACAGATCAATAGAGAGATTAAGAGTGATACTCTAGTGGTGAGAATCTGAAACTCCCTGAGAGCTCTTGTTCACAAATCACGAACACTAGCTTTGGGTTCTCTCAATTGATTGGAAGGAGAGTCACCTTGAGGAAGAGCTGTACGTGTGAGCCCACACTCACTCCGATCGTGGATAGAGAATAGCAAAGAAGACCAGTTGGTTGAGGCTCTTCTAGAACGTTACTTCTCTACAATGTTTTCGGGAGCTTTTCGACGAGTAAGATGTTAGTAAGATCAGGTTAATTTATACATATAGTATGTCAAACTTATATTTTGAAAAATACTCTGATTTAAAATTTTTTAAAATTCCGCTGCATATTATTTTTTCAACAACTACAAGGCCTAGGCCCGGGCAAGACACAACTTGGCCAGGGCTGAGCTTGAGGTTTGTTTCTCAAGCACGACCCTCTATTGTAGAGGGCTGGAGTCTGGTACGGCACAAACTCAATATGGGCCTAGAATCAAAAGGGCCGAGTTGGCACGACAAGGTCCTTTTGACACCTTTACTTCTGTGGAATAATTTTTCTTTTGATGGTCCATATTTAAACATGTTTTTTTTTGCCTTTCAATACTATATTCTAATATGTATGAATTTATTGTCCAAATCACCATGATTTGTTATGCTTCCCAAAATGTGTTCTAATTAAATCTTTCGTTTTGAAATATACCTCGCTGGAATAATCTTCTCTAAAACATCTAATTAATATATTTTCTCATTCCTCACATGCCTCGAAATATATTTTAACCGATTATGTTCCTATTTATTTATTTATTTTTCTTGTAATCCTTATTTTGACCACGATAATTACATATAGGGTCCCTTGCGTATAATACAACCATAAAAGTAAAACATAAATAATTAATAAAAAAACAAAAATAATGGCGAATATCACTTTTTCAAAACTTTTTGAAATAAGTAGTAAAGTTTAAACATATTTAAAGTAAATAGGAGTAAATAAAAAAAATTTTTTTGTTAAAATATTTTTCACTCATCTATTTGCTAAGTTTATACAAGTAAATTTTCATTTAACTTACTATAAATATTTTCAAAGCCTAATATTTACTCCAAAAAATTTCAAAAATCTATTCCTTCGTTCCTAAAAAAAAAAAAAAAAAACCAATAGAACTTATAAAGGAGAGTGATCTTAGGAAACGACAACCCAATAATGTTCAAATAAACGACAATAAATTCATGAAACGACGACATGGCAGATTCAGGAGGATGGATCAAAAAGACCCAATTGGGCCTGGGCCGACCTTTATTGGTTGATGTCAGTGATGTACTGTTTGTGCCACCTCCTCCTTCCCCTGCTCGCCTAGAACACCCCCTTTCCCACCTCTCTCTCTCTCTCTCTCTCTCTCTTCCCTCCGAAATTTGACAGCTAAACATGCTGTCCCGCAAATCTGTGACATGGGTTTTACTGTTTATGGTGATCTCTGTGTCCGTGTTTGACTTATCCAGCTCCAAAGCTGATCCTCGTTGGGCAGCTAAGAAGAGGCGCATGAGAGAAAAAGTTCGCAAAATGTAAGCCAATTTCAATTTGTCCTTTGTCCCACTTCATATCTTGGTTTTTCACTTGAATTCTTTTAAATGTTCGTTTTTGGCCTTTTTGGAAATCTGGGTACCTCTAATGTCTCTGATCATAACTACGATTTTTAAGACTCTGCAGTTATTTGAGTACTTTTTCTTATAAATTTTGTTTCCCTTAAATCTCAGTAGTGTACGACATAAATTTTGGTTGATAAAATATTGGCAATGTGAAAAGTTTGAAACTTTTTTTTTTTTCCTTTTGAAACTTACTTTAAAAAAAAAGTTGAAACTTTCTTATATTTAATACTTGGATCATTGGGAAATCTGGTCATTTGAAGCTACATGATTTGGCTGAGTTGAACTGAATGAGCTAACCTAAACTGTAAGGTCAAACTGCGCTAATTTAAAGGGAAAAAAAAGAGAGGCTAATTAGCTAATAATTTTAAAGTTTATTCACCAACCTTGATAGTTGAGGATCCAATGACGTATTAGAGATTTCTGATTAATACGCTCTTGTGTATTGGCCGCCAATCAACATAAAATCCAATTGAACTGCAAATGACATTGTCCACAATCTTTGGTTGAAAAAAAGAAGTAATAATTTGATGAGAGAATAACTGAAGTATGATTTCTTGTCCTCTTAGGTTTTACCATGCATATGACAACTACATGATCCATGCCTTTCCGGTTAGTTCGCCTTCCTCATTTGTTTTAATTCATCGATAATTGCAGTGTCACTATACTTTCGCTATTGGTTGCAGCATGATGAGCTAAAACCTCTTACTAAAACGTTCACTGATTCCCTTAGTGAGCTTGGAAATCTCAAGGTAATTATCTTCTATTTCTATTTATTTCTTGATTAGTCACTAGATACTGAACGGATGTAACTGTTAATCCTCTCATTTCAGCTTGAACACCTACCACAAGACTATAATGGATCTGCGCTTTCGCTAATTGAATCTTTGTCCAGGTATGAGACAAAAACACGGAATCTGAAAGGGTAGTCCTTTGGCTGATTGAGTTTATTATTCTTTCTCCAGTATGATAAACTTGGTGTTATCATCAATCTGATGCAAAATTTTTCTTTGACAGCCTTGTCGTGATGGGCAATAACACGGAATTTGAAAGAGCGGTCCTTTGGCTGTCTGACAATCTAAAATTCAATGTTGATGCAAGAATAAATCTTTTTGAGGTATCTTATTGAAGTGGTTCTTAAAGCTGCTTGGATCTGAATGATGCATGGTCTCAAGGCTTCATTAATGTACCTCTAGATATATAGTTGAAACTGTGACAAGAACTGTGGTTTAGTTTACTTATGCGAATTGCACAAGCAAGATACTTTTGAAGTATTTAATTAAGCTCTTGTTCACTTGATTTCTATTTGTAGTGCAACATAAGAGTTCTTGGGGGACTAGTATCTGCTCATATGCTTGCGACTGATTCTACAAGCAGGTTGATTAAAGGAGCTTATAACAATCAGCTGCTTGGTTTGGCTGAAGATCTAGGGAAACGCTTCCTACCAGCTTTCAACACGCCTACAGGACTGCCCTATGCTTGGATTAACTTGAAGGTACCGCTGCATTGCTCCTATTAAGGATAGTTGTTGACATCTGTTAAGGTCCATCTTCCTAGAGTGGGAAGCTTATGAGAAAATTCTCCACAGGGTTGCCAATGTGGATCTATACGTAGAATGCGCTCCATTCTTAATTTACATTTCAAGCTTCTCATACTATTCAAATTCGTCATATTATATGTGGACCTTAAAGATTGTTACTTTACATTGTCTTAGCCAATCTAACAGTGAGCATCCTCGCTGTGATGCTTTCATATGCGTATTGGCATATCGCACTGAGAGGCTTGCTTATGTTATGTGTATTTGCATCATACCTGATCTTTTCATGGAATTTATTTCTCAATTAGCAAATGTATGCAAATGTTTTTGTGGTTTTGTTTGTAAGAAGGATATATGACTCCCTGCATCAATGCGAAATTATGTGGACAGTATGGAGTGATGGAGAACGAGACTACTGAAACAAGCACTTCAGGGTGTGGTGAGAGGCTTATCGTTTTCAGTATTTAGACGAGGCAATCCTAGGATATGCTGTCCTAAGATCTTCTGATTTTAAATTTGGATTCAGGTTCTCTAATTCTTGAAATGGGAGCATTGTCACGGTTGACTGGTGACCCGAGATATGAATCTGCTGCTTTACGGGCTCTTCGTAAGTTATGGAGCATGAGGAGTCCATTGAATTTATTTGGAACAACTCTGGATGTGGTAACTGGGGAATGGATTGAGTATTCATCTGGTATTGGGGCTGGTACGTTTCATCTGAATAGTGGCATTTGTTATTTAATTATTTTTTTTGTTTTCAGGTCCTGCGTGGGTTAGAAATTATATTCTTCTCACCATATCTCATCACAAAATGTATCAACTACAGAAACACATATGTGAACTGGGAAAAATATTGGCCCATTTGGTTCGTGCGTTTGATTAAAATTTTAATTTCTTGTGGGAGAAAACAATATAGCAAAAAGGTTTAAATTGTGCATAAAATTGTGAACCAAACAACTTGTTTGTTTGGCGTCTGCATTTATTTCATAGGCCTAATGTGCTTTGGGCTCTTGGCATCCATGACTTCAGTTCATCAGCTGAAGTTTCTAATTTTTTTTACTCTTTTTTTTTTTTTTTTGTCTCATATAGGGGTTGATTCATTTTATGAGTATCTATTCAAGGCTCACATCCTTTTTGGAATGGAGGATTTTTGGAGAATGTTTCATTCTGCTTATATTGCTGTGCAGAAATATTTTAGACACGGACCATGGTACTTGCATTACCTTATTTCTTTTCTTAACATTATTTGCATTTCCTCTGAATTGTTATAAGGTAGGTTGTACAAGTGTTTTTTGATATAAAGCTTGTGACAATTAATTAGGTACCACGAAGCAGACATGAGGACAGGTAAAGTGACTTATTGGCAGCTTACAAGCCTTCAAGCGTTTTGGCCTGGCCTACAGGCAAGTAACGAATGACATAACCATTTAGAAAGTTTGGATTTTCAACCTCTGAAAGACCTTCTGATCTTATCTTACAATATAAAATACTGTCACCAGGTTCTTGTTGGAGATATTGCAGCGGCAAATTCATCACATCGTGAGTTTTTCCACGTGTGGGAGAAGTATGGGGTAATACCAGAGAGGTAACCTGCCTTGGACTCATTCTTTGTTGTGAGCTTTTCTTTTTGATGTACCATAGCAGCTTTGACTTTGTTTCTCTTACTTTTCTTGGGAGTAACTTTTTCCCTTGAAAAGAAAAGAAGGAACCCTAATATGGCCTATAAAAGCGTACAGGTATTTATTAGACCATCAAATGTTGCATCCTACCGAAAAGTATTATCCACTGCGCCCAGAACTGGCCGAGTCAACGTTCTACTTATATCAAGCAACCAAAGGTCTGCTGTTTTTCTTTACAACTCTAGTCAGAAGTTCCTTGCTTTATGCTAGAAAAACATTTGCTACATAGATGTTAAATGGCTGCCTGACAGACATCAGCTGCACTGATGTTGATTATAATTGTCCATTTCTACGTTGATAGCATTCGTTTCAACTTTTAGGCATATCACATAAATGGATTGCGTAAAACTTGTTACTCCGATTTCTACATCATTGTCTGATATGTCACTCTGCTTGCATTTTATCAGATCCATGGTACATAGAGGTGGGAGAAACAATAGTTAATTCTCTTAATGCATACACCAGGGTTGAAGGAGGTTTTGCTAGCGTTAGAGATGTCACAACCATGCAGTTGGAAGATCATCAACATAGTTTCTTCCTTGCTGAAACGTAGGCATTTGTTTTTCAACCTTACCATATGCAAAAAGAGCCGAAATTTGGCACAAGGATTTCTCATCTCTCTGCACACTTATCGGGAACAATATATATTTTTTCCCTTTTAGGTGCAAGTATCTATTTCTTCTGTTCGACGATTCGTTTCTGGTTGAGCAGAATTATATTTTCACTACCGAGGGTCATCCTCTTCCTGTATTAAGCGCTTGGCATGATAGACTTCCAGAGGCTTATATACCTACTAACTGGAGTTTTGTCAAGGTTATGCTTAAACTCTTTAGACACCGAATAATGATTTTTTTAGAAAAGAAAAAGACCTGCAAATTTTCCTATCATGAGGTGATTTTCATCACTTGGCTGCATGCATGAGCCGTTTTCTAAATATATGCTTGCCTGTCAGTCTGTCTGTCTGAATTCTGGTGTTAAAGGCGTAGACATTTTTTTGACAAATGTAAGGTTTTATGTTGTAGAAGGAAAGGCGAGGACGGGAAACAAGTTCAATGTCGTTGCAAGTGTGTCCGGCTGCCACATTGAACACGGGAGAACACGATGGCCGATGGGTCGAGAGCGCTTGCCATGTCCCTGACACACGCAGTGACCATAGATGTATAGCTGATGAAGACTGCGGAGTCGATTCAACCACTTGTAGACAAAGATCTTGTAGCATAGCTGGATATTGTGGGCTATGGTTGTTTATATGATAACAACAATAGAACCAGACATTATTTTTGAAACAGAAGGAATAAAAGGGACATGACTGACACTGGAGGATTGTTACTGACATGTATATTTATTCTGTCATCACTTCATTGGTGTGGTGGGGTAATTAATTTAGAAAGTGTAATAAGATGATAGAAATACATGCTTCAGAAGCTCATTTAATACACTTTTTTCTTTTTTATTCGTCAAGATAATGCGGTTTATAGGATGTCGTCGTCGTCGTTGTTGTTGTTTTTTTTTTTTAAAAAAAAAAATTTTTTTGGGTATTCCTTCGGGAAATTGTACCTTCACTTCCACAAAACAAATGACAAGTATGTTTAAAGGATGAATAGAAATTGTTCATTGTTATATAATTTTCATGTTTGGCAGGTTTTGGATATTTTTTGGGATAAATTTTCTGAATCTAATGAAAAGTTGTAGGGCGCCTTTAAAATAATGGGTAATGTTGAAATTTGAAAATAAATGTGAAAACTTCACTCTCTTCCTCTTAAACGAGCTCATATAACGTGCACTCATCCAAGAGGGTTTGAAGGCAATAATGCAATAAACTCTGTTGAATCTAGTAATTCATCAAAATTAAGAATTAAAAGATATAAAGAGTTTGGCAGTGTTGGTTCAATCATTGGTTCGAACTAATTTTGATTAAATTTATTATAAGATGTGAGAGTTTTACGCAGGAGCAACCATAAAATTTTAGTTAAAACTAAAAATATCAAATTCTCTCGATATTGCCATAAAAAAATTTCACCACCTGCTACCATCTCCTAAAAAAAAAAAAAAAAAAAAACTCCTTATTTTTGTTACCTTGCGTTTGCACGCATACTTCACAACGTCTACCATACACACACACATAGTGACAGAGCTGAGAAACTTTTTAGCGAGGGCACTTTAAAGAAATTAAAGATAACATCTTATTGAATGGACATATAGTTGTATATTTATAGGGTGTTTGGTGTGATGGTTAAAACTGTATTTATTGTAATATGTGAGAGCTTTATACTATTTCTAACTAAAAAGTTAGTTAGAATCAACTAATACCAAACTGACTATTAATGAAGATACACTTATAATTTTTCTTGTAAAATAAGGTACTACAACATATTTCAATTATTCATGGATACGATTACTACATTCCCTGCAAAATAAAAATATATCTAAAATTTTTTACAAGCTTTGTGGGTAAATTTAAAATTTAAAAATTGAGTGAGCATATGTATCTCCGCTCAATTTTATATGACTCTACCACAATATACATACACATATATGTATGTGTATATATATACACACACATATGTAACTAAGCAGTAGTACAAATTGGTTATCTTAACCTTTGATATTAAACATTTTAGAGCAATTCCGTCCACGCAGCTTAAAGTGTGTTTAGGAAGTCAGTTAGAACTTAAAGTTGAAACTTAAAAATTGTAATATGTGAGAGCTTTAGATTATAGCAAACTTTTATTTTTTACTATAACATACGAGAACTTTACACTATAGTAAATTGAATTTTGTTTTTCTAATATATTTCTCAAGCGAAGCTTTTTAATTCACGGAATACCTCTGGGCGTAGGTGGTGAAAATGTCCACTTGCAGTCGATGCGTCTCGTGGTGGAAGTTAATAACGGCAGTTTTACGCATATGTTTGCTGATTCATGGAGAAGCATGAAAAATGAGTATATGTTATACTAGCTATCAAGCAGATAATTCAATTTATTATCACTATCTAATGTACATTTTATAAACTATAAACAACAAACGGATTCATTCTAATACGATCCACATTTATTATATTAGCCAATCTAATTCTAATCTATTATTTAATGTTTTAAGATCAGGCAAAGATTCTATATTTTTAGATTTTTTTTTTTCATCAGGTTATTTAGAAATTCAAAATGCCTCGTTGTAATTTCTGAATTATAAAACTAGATAAGGAGAATATGTCAACAATTATAAACTTAATTCATTAAAAAAATCCTTAATCCAGGAACATGGATTCATAGTCACAAATCGCAATGAAACTAATAAACAATTTTATATATCTCCAAGAGTTTTAAATGTATAAGAAGAATGCATACATGACTTATATACATATATATATATATATATGATAATATATAGTTTGATACCCCCAAAACGCTATAATTATTCAAACCATGGGAACTATCAATTTCTACGACGAATTCAAGTACTAGGTTCGTACGTACCCGGGAAAATCATGAATAACCGGTGGGTTGAAGAGAAGAACAAGCACTAGGATGCAGCATAAGCATTAAACAGACGTTAATAACTTCATTTCACTCCCGAGGTAGCTTTCTCAGCTTGTGTATTACACTATTACTCACGGGCTATGAGTTATATTTATACATGGTTAGATCAATAGTTGGCTTGATAATTGGCGAACCATTTTAAACCTTCAACTAAAAAAAAAATACAACAAAAATGAAATCAAAAGGGAAAAAAACCGAAAAAGGAAAAGGAAAAGGGAACTTTTATGGTAGGAAATTTTTTTCTCCCACCGGTAAGAATTGTTGTTTTAGTTGCTAAGAAATTTGGAGATTCACTTTAGGGGTTTTTTTTTTTAATTTATAAATAAGTGGCCAAAGTTTTTGAAATTTAAGGAAATGATCTTTTTTTTTTTAATGGTGCATCAATTATTGGATTGACATTAATTAATAATGTACTGATGCTTAGATTTTGAGTTTTTTTTTTTCAACCCCTCATTCTATATATGTATATATATTTGCTATTGTCCTCCCTTCCATGTTACATGTTAACATATAGACGTGAAAAACTTTACATGATAATGGATCATAGGTTTACATTGTGGCTATTTGAACAGTAAAATATGAAAAATGTGGCTTAAATTATAAGTTGAAGTACCGTTCATGCAGTTAAAACATAGACTTGAATAGAGAGTGAAATCTGAATGTGTTTAGATAGTTAAAAAATATATATATATTTGAGAGACATCAGACCAAAAGTGAGAAGTGAGAAATTCTCGTTATAAAAAATAGGTCCAAATTGTGAGGATTTTAAGGGGAGGTTGAATCCGGATTTACATGGTTTGGATGAAAAAAAAAATCATTTGAATTGGTTGTGTAAATTGGGTGTACACATTCAATTGTCTCCAATGGGATTGAACACACGAAACAAACACCACCAAAGAATTTAGTTATCCGAGACTATTGTCACACCTCTACAACATTAATATTACGTTGAATAAATATTACGTTACGGCTCTTACGTAGAATGATTGTCTTTTTTCCTTTATTTTTTTTGCTAGGAATGGAGGGTAAAATTGGGGTAGATAGAGTTTCTGGCCTACCTGATTATGTCTTGCATCATATATTGTCTTTCCTCCCCTACAAAATATGCGAACCGAACCTGCGTGTTGTCTAAACGATGGAGATATATTTGGGATATTTTCCCTATCTTTGAATTTAGTCGCAGTATGTTTATACAAGACCGGGACAACGATGCGCCAAAGTGTATGAATGTTGTGGACAAGTCCTTGCAGAAATTCAGTCGCTACAGGTTGTGAACGGAGAGATTCAATCTACAAATTCGTCTGCATGATCAAAACTATGTCTCAGTGGTTGATCAATGGTTGACATTATCTCTGAATAGTGGTGTTCGAGAGATGTACTTAATGGTCGATGTTAGAGAGTTAGAGAGTTACATGTTCTCTCATTTTCTGACCTGCCAAACACATATTCTTTTCTGTCGATACTGATTCCAGAGATGATTACTACACTTTTCTTGAAATGGCATTTGCGGCCACATCAATAAGTGGTTATTCCAAGTTGGATCATCTTCAAAAGCTATCACTTGATAGTGTTCATATAACTGAAGTTGTTGTCCGAAATATTACTCACTGTTGTCCTATTCTCAACTTCCTTATATCTTGAGCCATTTTACAATTTAAAAATTCTCACAATTTCAAAACATGATAAACATGAGAAGGTTTATATTTCGACTTTTGCATTTCGGAGTGAACTCGAGAGAGTTGATACTAATGCCTCAAGTCTTAAACCCTTCAGCTTCAGTTCTGATGGAGAAAATACGCCTTGCAGTGTCAATTTGACTAACTGCCATGAATTGACACATCTACATTTTATGTTGGCGCAGCATTGCAGATGACTTACTGCATTCCTATCTTTCCAGATTTCCCCACCTTGAAGTTCTTGAAATTCGTTGCTGCGACACGTTGCGGAGGGTTAAGATTTCTGCACAAACGGCTTAGGACTCTCGAAATTTTCGGATTTTGCAATGATTGAAATCGATGCTCCAACTTTATCATTTTTTTAAATAGAAAACTTTTGATCACATGCCTGCTTTATTTTCGAAGATTAATGTTCCATGCGTAATAGAAATTGATTATACAATCGGAAGACAACATAAAATTGATAGTTCTTTGGTTCTCCAAGTTAAGGAAATTTCTTGGACGCACTACTCGGAGAAAAGTTTTTATTCTAGATTTCCTCGCGAACAAGGTATGACCAGATTCGTTGTTGTGGAAAAAAAAAATAATAATAAAAAAACACATATTGTTGTTCTCATACAGTGCCTTGCAATTTTTTCTTTTTTGTCTTTACCGCAAACATCTAAGAGCTTTCTTTGCTTCAGAAATATCAATGTCTAAGAAATATCCAATGTAGTGTCACTTATGTTTTATGGCTTGGGAGTCCATTCTGCATTCGAAACGAGTTCTAGATTGGAAGAGCTGTTGTAGTTCTTAAGGGGCTTTTCTGAGCACCGAAGCTGTCCTAGTTTTTTCCACAGAAAAGACAAAAAGGATTATATCGAAGAGAGGAACCAAAATATGATGGAAAGAAAAAAAACTGAAACTGTTTTGGTGCCTAAAAAGCTAGTTTTGTGATGTTCTAAAAAAAAAAAAAAAAGATCATCCAGCAAATTTTTTTTGGCCAAAAGCTGTATTTAAAAATCCCCCCTCCTCCTCTTCTATTTTGTGGAGCAGTTAATAGGAGAAATGCTTAGCATGCCACCATTGCTAAGGGCCAAAACTAATAGAAGGCAAGCTACATCCCCACATTCATGTCGTGGAATTCATACTGCTAGTACCCCATAACATTGTTCTCTAGTTTTTATAGAATTTCGCAGATTACCGGATTAGAAACGTTATAGTGCACAATTAGTTGTGGGCACGATATTTATCACCACTAGTGCCTAATAACATTCTTCTGTTGTTATTTGTGCAATTTAGCAGATAAGCCGATTAGTTCAGTTGTAGCTCAAAGGCATTAGTGGCACCTAGAGAATTTAGAAGGTGACTGGTCAAATTGTTGACTTCTTTTGATCGGCGTGCTGTAACTAGGATCGGTCTTCTACATCACGAACCTTAGAAAGTGAGATAATGTTAATGTTGGGATTTCCGGATCGAACCAAAATTCGATTTTCCATTTTTTTTAAGGTATGGATAGATAATTAAGCATTTGACGGTTAATAAAAAAAATAAAACCACAGGGTAAATATCATAATTTTTTAAAAAAATTTGGCAAGTGTTTCATTTTTTATCACCTTTTTAAATTAATAGCTTAACTTTTAAAAAATTAAGAAAATGGCTAAACTTTTTGAAAATTAAAGAAATAACCTTTTTTTACAACATGTCATTGATTGTATAACATTGATTAACATTAGTAAACAATTATTAACTTTGGTTATCATTAAAAAAATTGGTTCATCATTAATCTATTAATCATTTATCATCCACCAACCAACAAATTAATAAGTGAATAAACCATAAAGTTTATTAATAATAAACTACATATTAGTGCATCATTGATGTACAAAAACTGTCATTTTTTTAATTTTAAAAACTTCGGCCATTTTTTTAAAAACTCTTGAAAATCCTCTTTTTTTTTTCCCTTTAAAACATCATAATTATCCACATTTATTTAATAACTTTTATTTACTTGGCATCTGTTTGGTAACACTTTTTCAATGAGTTTTTTTATGTGAAACAAATGGAAAATACTTTTTGCAAACAAGCCTGGTGACCTTGTTTTATTTTTGTTTTTGCTTTTTTAAATTGTGGGAACAAACATTTTTGTTTTAAATTTTTTTTCTAAACAAGATTTTAAGTTGTCGTTATTATTAAAGTTGAGGTTGTCAACAAGTTGAAATCAATGTGGGGTCGAGTTGAAGTGCCTAGAAAGGTGTCAAAGTCAGATAAAAAATGACACATGTTGAGTCGATGGGTTAGGTTAGGTGCTAGGTTGAGAGCGATTGTCATGATCACTTTCAAAGTTTGGCCCAAGTTGTCACCGAGGTTGGACCAATGGTTTCACTAGGGTCGGGCTAACAACCTGGGACCAATGCCACCATTAAGTGGGGACCACCACTTAGACTAGCCCAACAAGTACGGATTGCCGCTGAGATTGGCCCAATAGGCCAAGACTCACACCAGGGTTAGCCGGTTAGGCCATTTGGAGAACAATGTTCAAACATCATTTTCTTTTTTAAATGTGTAGATAATGGATTAACCGCATTCATGATTGAAGACTTTCAATAGAGCTCTCTTTAATGGAATTTTTGTTGCATTGCACGTACGGGAATTATGGCTGCCCATTCCCTAGATTGCTCTGTTTTATTTATTTATATTTTTTAATGATGTAATTGGCACAGAGTGCCTCTTTTTGTTGCTTCTGGTTGAAAGCTGATTTGGTTCCTTAAGGAATTCAAATTTTTCCTAAAATAATGTATAAACTATCAAGCTTATTATTAAATATTTTTGAAACACAAAGCAAGTAGTTCAAAAGAACATGCTAGAGAAATTATGGTAAATAATTTGCTTTTAGGTCTTCAACATAATAAATAGCCTATTTATTATAATTTGTAATAAATTTGGCTCTAGGGTGAATCTAGTATATTTTGGATTTATTAAATTTAGTCATGAGTAAACGGATTGTGTCAGAAGGCTCACACAACCTTGCGATGATAATCATCATCGCCACAGTGGTCTAGGCTTGTACATGAAACCTTGACCTAAGCTACGTGCCCAACTCCCTAGCCCACCCGAAAAAGGCTACCCGCCTTGTTCAAAAAAGAGGAATTTTTATAAATTCATCTTTTAAAACTTATTTTTTATAAATGTTTACACATGTTTAAATATAATACAACATAAACATATATAATATAAGTGGTAATGTGACATAACTTTTTCAGATGTAACATAAATAAACATATTTTTTTAAAGTGTGACATAACATGTAATTTTCTCTTTAAAAATCCCTAGTCAGCCTATGAAATTTTGCAAACTTGACCACCTTTGACCGGAAAAGGTGGATTTCCAACCCGTTTAATATACCCCAAGGTGCTTCTTAATTGATATGAAAATAATATATATATATATATATATATATATATAAAAGCTATAACACAACCTTAAGCTCTCCAACTTCAAACCCTAAATTAGACTCTTTTGATTCTCACTCTCTTCTTTTCTAGCTTTAAGGTTTCTACACCTTTACTTCTCGCTTGCTCCTCTTACAGCCCCTAAAACCGGCATGCACTGTCCTCCCTATGCATCCACCTCTTCTCTTCTCCTCTCAAATTATTTTTTGGGTGGGCTTATGATAGTTTTCAAGCGTTTTTTACATGAAGAGTTTTCGGCCTTCGCTTTTCTACAATAATTATTTTCCTGTGTTCTATCTTATTTTCCTACTTATTTTGTTGTTTGTTTTTCCAATGCTCTTCTATTTTATTTTTGGATTCTGTCAAATATCGATTTTTTGAAGCTTCATTAAAATTAGCACTAATTTTGACCGTTGGGTCGTCAGTGTTTAGAATTAGACTCCCTTCTATTTTACAAAAACAATAAAATCACACAAAAAAATAAATAAAAAAAACTCATGATAATATGTATATTGGTTCATTTTTTTCTATGAGTTGCGTGCACGTTTTAGAAATTCGAAACTCTCAATTCATCACGTCTTCTCTAATGTCCAAAACCTTAATACGGCCCCTTCTAACTTCGAGAGACAATTAAGGATTGGTCGGCAAATGTGAGAATTATGATGGACCACCCGCTGACACACACCTTGAATTTCATCTCTATCCACAACCACACAACGTGATGCATGTTACGCCACATGAGTCATGACCCTCCTCTAATGGCTACGTAACATGATCCACATGGACCCCACTCCCCTACCCTAATCGATGACGTGGCACCTTTTTTAATCATATATTGTTGGATATCATTGTGATACGATCCCATCACTAAACATGGTATATATCAATAATTGATGATTGTATTAGCCGGTGATCATTTATAACGTCGCCTAAATGTTAATTATTCTTTTGTTGGTAAGATTAAATAATAGAGCTAGGCCTCATACTTAGTGCTATGTGCCAATGATATGTATATGTGGCAGCGTACTGAGTTATTTATATAGCGACATTATTATAATACGTGACTATGCAAATTTCACGTAATTATAGAGCATTGAAAAAGCCATGCAATATGCATGGTACTTACAGGAGTTCTCGACGGCACAAACCCGAATGCAAAATTAATAAAAAGCCTAACTCAGCCCATTAATTTAAAATAAAGTGGAAGTCGAGATGGTTGATTGATCTCATTGCTCTAGGATCAGGTCAAGGTTAAAAGAGTTTCGTATCCTTTGCCCATTACTGCACCTATCATTCCAATAAAAACATACGAGAATAGACAGGACTAACAGTCGAGACAATACACCTGAAATTAAGACTATTAGCACGAGACTTGATATGATCTCTGCACATACAAAGACATCACGTGCAAAGGCTGGTATAGAACATAGAGATTCCTACCCCATTAGCAATATTCTAATCATTTTTAATAATAATATAGCATCTTATAAAAGAGAAAGATGGAGAAGAGGAGAAGCAGTTAGAAAAAGGGAGAAACTCTCCTCTCCCTAGATAAAAAACGCCATCTCTATCCCTTCATTTTTGAAAAAACTGCGTATTGTATACAAACTCTTGATAAAAAAAAATACAGTAGACGCAACTCATTAAAAGTGAACTATTATAAATCCGTGTGTCTACTCCTTACTTTCATCTTTTTCATCTTTATTGCATTAATCTGTAGAAATTATGAATGATTTGTGAGCATTATTAAGTTGATTATTTTCCACCATCAATAGTTCTAATCATGCTTCATCTTATCTTAACATTTTCTATTGGAACAAAAAGGCATCCGCTATTTATATTTCCTAAGTGTATATGCGTATATATATATGTGTATATATAGTGCTTCATCTTGTACTGGACGAACACGTACATTCACAATATTACTTCAATTCTAACGAAAATGAGGCTCAAATTTTTTATATTTACGCGGACCAGATAAGTACTTGTGACGTAATGTGCTGTCCAATAAACACTGGAATATATGTTATAGTAGTAACTTTTGGCTACCAAAGTTAGTATTGATGCTGATTGTTAATTTTTAACTTCATTGCTGAAAAATATATTTTTGCTGCCAAAAAAAAAGTTACTGATACAACATGCATGTCGACTCCGCTAGTGTATATTTTTGTCCAGGTCATGAGTTGAGTTCGAGAGATCATTGACTCCGGCTACTTTTTCCCGGAGATAAGCGATGTCGCCACTCCATCACTTTGCTTCGATACCACTACTCACGGGCTCACTGAGAGGCTCAGTCATACCCTACTCGGCGCACCCATCACAGGAGCAAATCGTCTTATGTGTAGAGACGCATTTAGTGCACCATGTTGACTAGTTTCTGTTAAGTTGTAGGGTGTAAATTATTATCTTGACGAATTCTTATTTTCTGCAGATGATTTATTAAGGGTAATTTTAGGGGTTCACACTTGTAAAACTTGGTTGCCCTAATTTTCTTATATATGAAAGGGAATGTCAATTTCAAGGTCACAAGAAAGATTAAAGAAGACACAAATTATTGAAGGTGCGTGAATTTGCGGCGTTTGTTGAACAAAATATACCACTTTAATTTTGTATGTCTTATTTTCTCGTTTTTCCTTTTATAATTTTTATCAGATCATAAATTTAAAATTAAAACGGCTAATTCTTAACAGCTTCATCTTGTTTGAACTTTGAGCGCCTCCAGTTCCCGACCAAATTGTGCTGAGATCTTGTTTTGAGAATATTTGAGTGGTAGGAAAAAATTTAAGTTTCAATAAGTTTCCAATACTGCAATGTCCACCAAACATTTTAACATGACCTGTCGACCTCATCTAAATTTATTGTATTATCAACGTGAAAAACACCAAGCTTGGAAAATTACTTGCAGATCCTCTCAGAGTTTAATGTTTTTCCAACATGAAGACGGGCAACACTGGTTTTTAACTACTTTAAGTTAAATTATTTACTTTTAATAAACACAATGGGACCAAAAGGCAACGTGGGTTTGAAAGCTGCAATTACGGTTGATCAAAAGGAAAAAAAAAAAAAAACACTAGGAGATTAACGTTGGAGTTCTTTTAAGTCAGACTGATGTACCAAAAGGAAGATTCGTGGAAGCAGAGGAATCAGTATCTATATAATGACTTTCCGACATTTTGTATTCATCGATTCTTGCATGGGTTTTAATTAAGGGACAATGACGTCTACTTTTGTTTAACTTAATAAATATAAAAAAAATAAAGGAAAAAAAATCTTTTTCAATATAATTTAATTACCCTTATGAAAGTACTGCTTAAAGCCTTAATAATGACTATCAATTTTGTAGTAATAAGAAAAAAAAATGATATAGTCACTAGCTAGCTTGTGGTGATTGGCAGGCACTATTATAAGCTAGCCAAAATAATAAATAATAATGTTAATTTTTCTCTATTTGTGTATTAATATATAGCATGCGTACATCATTCTCAAATGAATACACACTCATAGTCACGCTCATTATGACATTATTTATTAACATAAATGTGCGTGGGTTCCTAAAAAAAAGTGTAAGGTAATGCATAAAATAAAATTCAAGTTTTCAAATGGATTTTACTAATATTATTAATGCAAGCTAAAATACCCATAACTACGAAAGGCTTTATAAGCGATCTTAAACGATCGATAATAATTTTGAGATGTTTTATAAAAACTTTAATGTGTGTGTCTATATATATATATATATATATATGTATGTAATTAATTTAATCAAATTTTCATCATTAATAAACTGATCAACAACGCTTGCTTACAAACAAAAAGAACCAAAATAAAGGAATAAGAGAAAGATTTCAAAAGCAATATATAGTGGCCACTTTCATAAAAGATACTAGAAAGATCATAGACAAAACTCAAAAGAATTTTTTCACATGTGGTTTAAGTTCGTTCTCCTTTTGCAGGAAAGTGGCTGTTTATTTCACATGGAATCCCGTGAATATATGTTTGTCGCATCGATTATATTAATAATTTAATTTATCACCTTTTTAAAACCTTTAAAATTAGAAAAAAAAAAATATTGTTATCACCTTAATATATATATTTCTTGTTTCAAAGTTTTTCTTTTCCCGCTTTTTTCAATTTTCGAATATTTTTCTTTTAATATTTATTCCACCCACGTTAAGGTGGTCATAGTGTGCCTCGTGAATAATATTATATATACGTGTTCGAAAAGTGTGATATATTAAGAAGGCGATTATTATATCCAACATGCATCAATAATCGGGTAATGCTGGTTGCTATATGCGAAGCAATAACAAGTCTCACATAACTACATATTGTGTGTGTGTAACATTTGAATCAAGAATATAGGTTTAGCATAATGATACTTTTAATTTTAATAAATAGAAATATGGACATGAATTAATCTTAAAATCGTGGTAGTTTGGGAAGTGTAGTTTAAACTAATAGTTTGAATCAATTTTAGTTAAAAACACTATAATATGCAAGAGCTTTATACTATAGTATAATTTTTTTTGACATTATAGTATATAACAACTTTATATTGTAGTAATTAAACGTTTTAATTGAAACTACAATTACCAGACCCTTGTGTTGGGGACCAAGTTTCAACATCAAAGTTTTAATTGTTATCGAAGCTCTCATATTGTTACAATGTAAAGCAAAAATATGTTATACTATAAAACCCTCACGTGATACAATGTCTAACTTTTAATTTCAAGTTTTAACTTAGTTTTCAAACACTCTTAATCATAAAAGTTTCAACCTTGTGAATAGCCACACAAATTTTCTTTAAATCCATAAGATTTAAAATGTTGATGCGGCCGGTTTGGCATCCATGTTTTGTTTATTGAAAACCTACACAAATTATTCCCAACATTTTTTTTTCTTCTGATGAAATAATCTGAACTTGAGTTGGGTACTCTTTTTTTTTAAATATAATATATCATCCCTAAATTATTTTAATATTGTTAGGTAAGTGGTAGTTAGTGCAACAAAATCATTGATTTCACTCGTTTTTTCTATAAGCATTCTATAATAAGTATGAAAAAGACTACCAATAAGTTTTGTTTTGAACTGTACGTTAATCTGTATCAAATTCTGTCCATTTGTATGTTTGGATAACGACATTAAAAACTGTGCGCACTATAGGCAGAGTATCCTTACCGTGGAAATAAAACTCCCTTTTATCATTATCAACCTTTTTTCCCCCTTGGTTTCGTGCTTGCAAAGCATTATCAGCAAGTAATCATGGTGTCAAATCATTTCAAGAGGAAAATAAGTCGTACTCCATTTTGGAGAACTTTGCTATCAGTGAGTGTTACTACTGTATATCTAAGTCAAATCTGCATCATCATCATCATTATCATTATTATTTTTTTTATTGAAAGGTACAACAGCTATTTATAGTCGTAGGCTCATACGACATGTGTAGTAACTAATGGTGTCAATATCCTAAAACAAAAACAAAACAAAACAAAACAAAACAGAACAAAAAACATAAAACAAAACAAAACTCTGCTAATGCGTGACCGTCCTCCAATAACTTATTGGAGGGGGACCAGATGAGTTACACTCATGTGCGAAAGCTAATATCATGACATGTGGTTTTTTTAGAGCTTTCCTCTCAATTTCCATGGTCGTTCAAAATTTGTTGGCAAAATTATACGGTGACCACATTCATTATGCGAGTTTTTGGTGTAAGATCCCATACAGATACACGCACACGCACACACACACACACACATGCACGCACCAGTAGAGAAGCACGTGCTCCGCTTATGTTACAAAAAAACTTTAAAATTAAAAAAACGTTTTTGGAAGAACAATACAAAAAAAAGTTTCGGGACAAGAAAAGAAAAAAAAAACGTTTCATACAAAAAAAATAACAAAACGTTTCTAGTTTTGAGCGTCTTGAAGCACCACGTGAAACTATTCTCAAATCTCACTTTATATATATATATGTTAAAAGATCTATATAAACATTGTTATTTATAGCTATGAAAAATATTGTTATGGGTTTTAGATCTTTTTTTCATCCCCTCACCTTTTTAGCTTTTAAATATAGGTTGCTTTTTAAACTTTTAATTTTATATTTTATCCCCTTGACTTTCTTAAACGTTGCAATTGTGCATATATTTACTATTGTTGGGTCAGTTTGGATTGGGTCCGAGATTGGAGTGATTTGTGTTAGGATTTGAATTAAGATATATTTGGGGATTTTTGGTTGAGGTGTGGCAGCTGTTCGCTCTTAGTGATTCGTTGACTTAACGATCCTAGTAAAATGGGGCACATTGATGTATTGCACAAATCAACGAGACATTTTAGCTTCATTTTTTTTTTTTTTCACATGCATTTTATTACAGTTATAATTATTATTATTTTACTACAATATTCATTTTTATAAAGAGTTTTTATCGGTTGATCTATTGATTATGATGATAAATATTATCACGCATTTTCCATTCTTATGATAATGACTATATTTGGATATAATAACATATAACCATTGTCCACCTTTCAAATTTCTAATATTATTCTATAAATGTTGTAAGAGCACATCCAATATATTGTCGAATGAATATAGAATGTTAAATTCTAATATTTGAGTAGAACAATCACTACAATGTAGCTATTTTTGATACTGCAATTGATTTATGTTATACTTGTTATCAAAGCCGAAAACTAAGTATAACATATATTAAAGATGACATTTATTTGTTATTTGCTGATGTATCAACTTTTTTTATTTAAGTATTATAATATTGTCTTTTTAAAATTATTTTAATTACAGCTTCTAAAGCTTAATAATTATAATAGAATTAGATGCGACGTTTGAAATAACATTATGTTAAAGTATGAAATAAAATAACACATTATTATTTCTTACTTTTCAATGATAAATATGACGTTGACTTTGGTATTTGCATAAGAATTTTGGTCTAAAACTACAATCTTTATGGGTTGGAAATATTGTCTGTTGATGCTTATCGGAACGAGCGACGGATCAATACCATGTGCGGCTATGTACGGTGCTCAGCTTTCCCTTTCTCATCTTTGCTCGTTCGAGAGGAGCTGCGACAAATGGGACGCTTTGGAGACAAGAATACTGATCAGTCAATAGGTAAGGGCTCTCCGACGCTTGAGGCAGGGGTTGCTCGGCAAATAACGAGAGCTTGTTAGGTGGAGAGTAGCATGCATGTTAGAATGCAATAAATGCATTCTATTTATAGGCTACCACTTGGACCGGGTGTTAGGTGGGTTTTGCCCACAACCTGTGTGTCACATCAAAGCGTGTCAGGTGGTAGAGGACAGGTGTTGCACCCTCCGCCGGTGGATCGTTTCCTATCTGACGGTGAGTTGTCTGCCATTTGTCAGCTAGTAGTTGTGAGTGGCAGCCCACTTTCAAGTGAGAAGAATCCGACCCGAGCTGGTATTTAATCTGAGGAGGCAACCTGTTCAGGTTCGGCCCTGGAGACCCCTGACAAACACCTCGGACAGGATATCCAGGCTTATCCAGATCAGTTATAAGCTCCCCATAGCTTGCCGAGCTGTTTGGCTAACCACATGGAGTAGGCTTCTCGGCGATGGCATCGAGCTCACCTTCAATAGTAGCCCTCCAGTTCACCTAGTTGATGCTCGGCCAGGTGGACTATGCCGAGTGGGTGAGGTCGGCACAGGATGGAAGACTAGGCGGCGTCCTAAGGTAGTGTAAGACAAAAGGTCATACGATGAAGCTAAGAGGGACACGTGTTGCACTACGAACGAGTACTCCTCTGACAGGCATAATCATCACGCCTTTTCGTTTTCCACGCCTGGGTTTCCCGGCTAAAGCTACTATAAATAGGACCCTCTTTCCTGTTATTTTCATGCGCAATTTAGGCCACACTTTGCAACTCTTGAGTTTTTAGTTGCCGAGCCGTAGTTAACAATCCGAGAACTTTTTATTCCCAAGCTTCCGCGACCCGATCAGGTAATTTTTTGAGGAGCACACGAAAATGAGTGACCTTTTAGACTCCTAGAACGTTAACGTCTCCTGGTCATATAGTAGCACAAAGACCGAGAAGTCAACCTCCGTAGAGGTTGATGTGACAGGATTGTCCTCAGAGTAGGATGGGGCTGACCAGCTGGCTGAAATATTGAGGGTCGATGCCGAGACCATTCCTGAGCAAGAGTTCCTCAAGTTGCTAGACGGGGAGCACCTGGTGAAACCGTGTAAGGGTGAAAATCACTACATCGGGCTAGCCACCGCCGGCACGTCCCGAGTTACTGCTCAGGAGTGAGCAGAGTTGGAGGCAGTCGTCGATGTACCAAGCACCTCCGGTCGAAACTCCAGGGCCCCTGTCCTAGTTGTGGGTAAGGTAACCGTCGACATCTCCGACGAGGAGCGAGCAATCGAGGAGGTAGAGCCAGTGGAGAGCACCATCGAGGAGGAGGGTGAGAGGATTAGGGTCACACAAGTTAGGGGGTGACTGCCTATCACATGTCCCGACTCAGGCAGACATTAGCAGCGACCTACTCCAGTGCAATGACGGAATCGTAACTCGAGGACCTACGTGCTGAGTTTAACATCCCAGACGATGTCATCCTTATCGCGCCCAAGGAGAATGATTCACCCCTAACTCCGCTTGAGGGGTGCATTACTTTGTACACATAGTTTTCTAGAGCTGGGTTGCACTTGCTGTTTCGTTCGTTCCTTCACCGGGCGTTCAACAAGTGCCCGACCCAACTTAATCCAAACAGCTACAGGTCGTTGATCGGGATGTAAATATCATGGAAATACTACCGGGCTACTAAGATGCCGTAGGAGGTGTTCAAACAGGTTTATAAGATGAAGAAACTTCCCCGGTAGTCCGGTTGGTATTACGTCATCGGTTTCAAGAAGGATTTTATTTTGGGCAACCCTGACTCGGACAAGCTCTGGAAGTTCGAGTAGTTCTACATTAGGGGGAATTATCTAGCCCAAGCCGGTGAGGCTATCCCTACAAATCAACATGTCCCGAGGACTTTTGATCAAGGGCACGTGTGGTCTAAAAGGCCATAGGCATCGAGCCACATTATCAAGGCAGTCGAAGACCTTTTTGAGAAGCTGAAGGCCACGAGACAACAGGCTTTCCTACTCATGAAAGAGATCCTTTTCTATTATGGCTAGTTTGGGGAGTTCAGCAGAACCAATCCCCCTTGAAACATCCAACCTGCCCGATCGACTGGGCAGGTGACAGTCGCAAGATCGAACGCAGTAGACATTTCGAGGCCAAGCACTTCTAGGTCCGGGTGGCTGACAAGGGAGCCATCATCATCCGCGACTGAGGACTCATCGAGTGGCTCCTTCAACTCATGGCTACCCGTAGCAGATGAGGACCCTATGGACGTGATCAGGCTCCTATGCCCGTCTGGCCAGCTCCCGATCGGAGGTGAGCTTTGATTTTTCCTTTTTTGTCGAGCTCGTCCTAACTTTGGAGGATTTGTTTGTTTTTGCAGATATGTCCTCTCGACCAAGCAACGTAGAAGAGAGGTGTGCCCTTATGGAGCGCTTTTGTAAATAGAAGGGGAAGGCTGTGGTGCTCAGGAAGAAAAGGAAGAAGACCCCGAGACCAAAACTGCCATCGCAGTCTGAGCAGCCGCCACAGTTCGAGCGACCTTCTAGTTTAGTCCAAGTGCCCCCACCCTTATCGACGAAGACTAGGGCTTCATCGAGTGAGACTCAGCCTCCTACCGTCACCGCTACCGTGGTGCCCCCCTCAGGAGACCCTCCAAGGAGGACCCTCCGAGGAGGCGTCCAAATTACCACCGCCGCATCCTCGATCATCTCGGGGATATGGTTCCCTAGGAAGATTTCTTGCAGAACCTCCGAGGAGAAGATTTTGAGGGCTTATCCAGCATTGCCTTTTGATTTGCAGCCAATGTGAGTTTATATTTTGTACCGAGCTTATTTCACGTTGTCTTTTCATTTTCACTTCTGCCTTCTCATGTATGTGCCTTCCTAGACATGGCCTACATGGCAGGACGGAAGGAGGTTAACCTAGAGAAAGAGAGGCATAAAAAGACAGCCTTTGCAAAGGATGAGGTGGAGAAGGAGCTCGGTGCCAGGAATATTGAGCTAGAACAAATCAAGGAGGCTTTTTCCCAAGCCGAGAAGGAGGATATGAAGGTAAAGGAAAAAGCTGAGCAGGCTAAGGCGGTGACTAAGGAGCCTAAGGAAACGGCCGAATAGGCAAAAAATGAGGTCGGCCAGTACCGAGATGAGGTTGCCCTGCTCGGGGATCAGCTGAAAGTTTCCCAGGCAAAGAACTAGCATTTCCAGGAGGAGTTGCCTGGCCAACTTACCCAAGCCATGAAGGACTTCAAGGCGTCCCCAAAGTATGCCGATTACTACTACTTCGGCATAACGGACCTCTGAGACTACCTGATTCAGAAGCATCTTGAGGTAGAGGGCTTCGACTAGTCACTAATCATAAAGCCAAAGCAGAGCACAGCACGGTAACCAGAGCAGGATGAGGTCATCGAAGTGGACGACAAAGACAACGAGGACGATCAGGGCACCGGCGGTGGTGAAGACAACACCAAGGACAGGGCCCAAGCATAGTTTTGTACCTTTTTTTTTGTTCATTTTGTTTATTTGGGCTTAGGAGGTGCCAGCTATTTGTACCTCCCTGTCGCGTTTTATAATGAAATTTTTATTTCTTCTTTAAGTTCATCATTTCTCGGATAGAAATTTTCATTTTTTGAAAGCATGAGGAGTTCCTAAGGAATAAAGTTTAACCTTCTTTTCGTTGAGTTAGGTAGTACCTTAGAAAAGGGATTGAATCGGGAACTCTTCCAAGTTAGGTGCTACTCAGGAGGAGCATTCCTGATCCAATGGATTTTGAGTTCACCTTTTTTAGTTCCATCCTTGTTGAGTTTAGTGCCTCGATGACGAAACATCTTACAAGTTTAATGTACCTCGAGAAAGGACGATAAACGTCTATACCGAGTTAATCCGAGCAAGAAATTCCATTTCTCAGATGGGCAAAGCACAGCAACGTGTGATACCCTATGCCCTGTCGCCCCCTTAGAGTTGTTTAAGTTCCTAGGAACTTTTACAAGTCTAACATTAATTAGGCATAATCATGCTAGGGCAACTTCGATCGGGCTGTCTATACAGCCACAGACTAATGGTCGGTAATACGCTGACTAGCCCTCTAGTTTGGATGGTTGAGATGACTCTCCCTCTTTGGGAGTTATGGTCTGGTCCCCCAAGCTGGAGTTACAGTCTCTTTTTTGGAGTTGTATTTTCCATAGCATATTTTGCCCAACAGAAAAGTGTAGGAATTTACATTTTTATTGATGTATAATATTTACATTCCAGTCCTGTTTAGGCCTAGTTACAAAAAAATAAACCCAGAGGTCAAAAAGAGTTTCTAGCATCAATTAGCAAAAGAATCTTTTTAGGAGCTCGGTGTTCCAAGGATGATGAAGCATGTTGCCCTCCATATTAGATAATTTGTAGGTGTCTGGCCAGACGATCCCCATGATCTTGTACAGCCCATCCCACTTTGGACCAAAAGATCCTAACTTGGGCTGCTAGACCGTGACCCTTTTAAGCACCAAATCTCCAACTTTGAAGTTTCTCGGTTAGACCCGCTTGTTGTAGTATCGAGCAACGACCTGATTTTGAGCCACATTTCAGACTGCAGCATGGTTTCTTTTTCCTCAAGCAAATTGAGCTTGGACATCATGACCTCGGCATTTTGAATTTCTTCATAGTGTTTGACTCTGAAGCTCGACAATCCTACCTCTACCGGGATAACAACCTCGGCTCTCTACACGAGCAAGAATGGCATCTCTTCGGTAGCAGTTCAGGCGGTTGTTCGGTAAACGTAAAGTACTTTTGGGAGCTCGTCAATCCATGCTCCCTTGAGGCCCTTGAGTTTTTTCTTCAAGTTGTCTTTGATTGTTTTATTGACAGCCTCAACTTGCCCATTGCTCTGGGGGTAGCTTGGAGAAGACAAAACCTTCTTGATGCTGAGCTGCTCACATAGGTGAATCAGACTAGAAGATTCGAACTACTTTGCATTGTTGGTCACTATGGTATGCGAAATTTTGAATCCACAAATGTTGTTTCTCCAAATGAAGTTGGTGCACTTGGCCTCGGTCATGTTGGTGCATGGCTCTACTTCGAGCCATTTAATAAGGTAATCGATAGCCACGATACAGTACTTAAATTGAGATCGGCTTAAGGAAAAGGCTCGATGAGATCGATGGCCCACTTAGCGAACGGCCATGCCGACATTATCGAGGTGAGTGGCTCAGCATAGAGTCCAGGCACTCTTGCAAAATGCTAACATTTTTAAGCATTTTCATGCGAAGTCCTTGTAGTCCTTCTCCATGGTCGGCCAGTAATAGCCTTGTCAAAGGCATTTTTGGGCTAAAGATTGCCCCTTAAGGATTACTACGTAGGCCCTTATGGATCTCCTTCATCAGATACTGCGCTTTTTTGGGCCTTACGCACTTCAAGCAAGGCATAGTGTAGCTTCGTCGATATAGTTTCCCGTCGATCATCGGATACTAGGCCGAGCTGTTGCGGATCCGATGTGCGTCTTCTCAATCACCGGGCAATTCGACTTTGGTCAGGTATCGGATGATTGGGTCCATCCAGGTAGTCTCCTACTTGTCAGCTACACATGCAACTTCTTTGTTGATACTAGGCTCGGTTAGTCTTTCGATAGGTACCAAGGTTAGTTCACTATCGCCTAGGCCTGAGGCGAGTCGAGCAAGCGCATCAGCCTTAGAGTTTTCCAACCTGGGGATCTGTTTGAATGAGTAAAACTTGAATTGCCCAAGCAATGTCCTGACCTCTTGTAAATACGTATTCATTGATTCTACTCGGGCTTAAAATACCCTAGTAACTTGCTGGATGACAAGCATTGAATCACTATGAATGACTATATGGTCTACCCTAAGTTCCCTGGCGATCCGAAGTGTGGCTAGGAGTGCTTCGCATTCTACCTCATTATTAGAGGCTTTGAAATCGAATCAAAGTGCGTAAATTGCCTTGTATCTGTCTAGGCTTGTCAAGACCAGCCTGGTACCTAATCCCTTAGCACAGAAAGATCCATCTACAAAGAGATTTTACTCTAGTTTCGATAAAGAAGTGCTATGTAATGACCCAAAAAATTCAAAAATTGATAACTATGATTAATTGAGGATTTTTCCCTCATTACTCAGCTAAGAGCGTAAGAAAATACAAACTTAGCATTTATTAACACGTAAATTTGAAGGTCTTAATAGCCGTAAAACATTAGAAATAAATAATGTTGTAAATGCACAAAATTATGTGCTTTATTTACGAAACATGTAACAATTTAATGTTATAATAGTACATTAAAATAATTAAACAAATAATTATTTAATGTGCTAAAGTAAGAGTTTATGATTTATTAATTTCATACATGAGGCAAGAGATGATGTTATTTGGCAAAAGGTGGAATTTCCAGCTTACCAAGATTATGTAAAAATTCTTATATGATATCAGTTCAGTAAAAGAAACCTAGATCAATAGTGATCATAAGCTCTATACTATGATTCAGAAAATGGTGAACACCAAGTTTAAGTATGTAAGGTTTATGATGATTTTACTATGATTGATCTCAAAATTTAAGAAGATCATAAAGTAAGATAAGAATTTCAAGAAAGTTATAAGGATCATTGGAAGATCAAGAATTCTAATGTTTTAAATGTGTATAGTTAGTTATTATATACATGAGTAATTACGTAAGGTTTATTATTATTATTGTAATAATAATGACAATAATAATAATATTAGTTGTTAAAATAACAGTGAATAAGAAGAAGAAGAAGAAGAAGAAGAAGAAGAAGAGCATTAATAGAGTCCACAAACGCTGATCTATAAGTAAGAAGTAGACCTATAAGTGCCTCTTTACGAGGAACAGATTGGGTTGTACCCGTAAAGCACGAAGTTGTGCTAGATTTGGAATTCTAAATTAAATTGACTTTTAGATAATCAATTTAATTTACAAAACTTTTATGAAATTTCAACTATTGTTTTTATAATGAAATTTGAAGTTTACAATATGAAAATTGTTAATGAAAAATATATGTTTTAAAATTACATTTTTAAAGTTTCAAAGGTTAAAAAAAAGAAAATACATATATATATAAATAAAAATAAAAAAAATATAAATAATTATATTGAGCAAAATTTTAGATACATAATATCTTTCTTAGAATTTATATACATATATATACATATATGTGTATATAGTTGTGAAAATAGTTAATCATTGGTTTTGAGGACAAATGTATCAAAGTTTACTGTTTCAAAACTAAATCACAAAATCCATATAGTATGGATAAATTATGAAAATGATTTTTATGTCAATATGAATATTTTAATAACACAATAATACGATAAGAGAATTTGAAATTTATGTGATTATCTTTAAAGTACAAATAAAATACAGTTTTTAAAAGTATAATTATGTTTACAAGAATTTTAAATTTATGGATCAAATTTGATCAAACCAACACAACATGTATTCGACTGTGTAGACCTCATGAGTGCCTATAAATACATGACACAATAAAAAAAAAATCAGCCAATCACAATCAGCCACACTCTCTCTCTACTTTCTCTCTCCTCAAACTCAGTCCAAGATTTTGGTGCCCGTTTTCGACACCTCCCGCACCAATGGAAAGCTCTCGTCGAGTTGAGTCCAATGTGTGCCATGCCACCCAAAACGCCACCGGAGGAAGCCACACGTGCCGCCCAAAGTGGCAGAGAAACCCAAACTTTTCGAAGAGATATCTTCGTCGTCTGACGTCTGATCGACGTGATTCTTATTCCTACACGACCACCACGACGAGAGGAACAAAACCCATCCTTTGTGGCAGCTCAATAGTTGCCGGATTGCTCCGCCCATCTACCTCCATCGTCGTCGCCGTGCCACCTTCGATTATGCCACCTCCGACGACGGTGATCGACACGTCCCGGCCCAAATGAATCAGAGGATGATGGTGAGGAAGATGCCTCACCCAATTGCACCACAACACCACGTTTCGGCGAAGATCTGCCTTGCCCGTTGATGGCTGCCGCGTGAGTGATTGGATTTGGCATTTTTTATGGAATCGAGCCAAATTGATGGCTCTGTCACTTTCAAAGGATGTAGAGGAAGCTTTCCCCCACCTCAATTGCAACATCCCGTCAACGTTAGATAGAGTTCAAGGCCCACCTCCGTCAACCGCCGCGGGAGTCTCCGCTCTTGCTCTTCCCAACCACGTTGCTTCAAATTGGATGAGGGGAAATGCTCAGAGGAGGATAGGTAGCTAAAGCCCTTAGCCAATTTTGGGTTTCCATCACCGGAAAGCCATGATCGGAGCCTCCATTTTTGGCCAAGATTGTGGAGCCTGACCTGCTATGTTAGAGGCACAATTAGGCGAAATTGACATCGCCATTGAACTCAGAAGGGTCGATTTAGGGGGGGTAGGCTCGAGCTCAGCCACCAACGGAGTCCGATCAACACCGGTCAACGCCCGATCAACTGCGACTTTAGAATTTTGTAATCCGAACCTCCGATCGATGATTCGAGACCGCCTCCCGACTCATTTCGACGCTCCAAACGCGATGGTGACCTCCGTTCAAGCATTTTGGTCCTTTTATAATGCTTTTAAGATTTTTGGAGGGCTTTTTTTTTTTCAAAAAATTAAAAAATAAATTAATAAAGATTAGATTATGTCACCTACTTAATATAGTTTGGAGACCCAATAAGCTGGAACCAATAATCTATGCTTTTATCTTTTTACTTATATATAATAAAAAAGGAAAAACATTTGTAAGGTGTTTAAAACACCATTGAATGACATTGTTTTCTTTTACATATTATAGTATTTATAACTCTATCTTACGGTTTCAATTACGTTTCAAAATACTCTATTGCTTTGTCTAGCACGACTAAATCTCAAACAACACTTTTCTATTAGTGTATTTAAAGCTAAAATTGCCGTATACATTACACAAGCCAAGATAATTTTGCCAAAAGAAATAGGCATAACAATTTGCCATCTATTTTTTAATTTTTTAAAAAAATTGAGGTGGATGATTAATATTACTCTACACTTGAATTTGAGAAATTGTAGCTAAATTATTTTATAATTATAGTTTAGAATTAATTACAAAAATCCTTCCTCGACTATAACATTTGTAACATTATATCTTTCGAACTTCAAATTGTAACATTTGTTCTCCTGGTCTATGAAATATTAACAAAAAAACTCCTTGAATTATAATTTTAAGCATAAAAATGACACAATATTACATAAATTGTGGGATTGTTAAACAAGGTAATGACTTATTAAATTGGTAGCTTATCATGATGTAGTCACATAAAAAAAGAAAGAAGAGATTATTTGTTTAAAACAATTTAAGGTTTTTCAGTTTATATCTTTAACAATTTAAATTTTTAATTATATTATTTTTAAATTCAATTTTGCTTTAAATATGGTAGAGTTTCAAAAATAATTTTATATTATGCATCAAATTTTAATTATGTATAAAGTTTTGTTAAAAGCTTCAACAAAAAATTTTTTGTTAATATTTTATAGTTTAAAAGAACACATTTTACTTTTAAAGTTTCAGACTAATCAGGGAAAATTTTTGTAATTAATATATTTTAACGCTATCATATGCGATCATAAAAAAATTTAAGATTTTTTATTTTATATTTTTAATGATTTAAATTTTTAATTATATTATTTTTAAAATCATTCCGTTTTAAATATGGTAGAGTTTAAAAAATAATTTTTTACTATGCATCAAATTTTAATTATATATAAAGTTTTGTTAAACAAAAAAAAAAAATTTGTTAATATTTTATAGTTCAAAACCCACTTCTTACCTTTTTGAAGCGTCGACCTAGTAGGGGAAAATTTTCGTAATTAGCATATTTTAACGCTATCATATACGAATGGTCGTACACGAACTCCACGAGTTGACGTGGACCCGTTTTACTAGTTCCTAACGCGCTTTTGCGGGCCCCACATTACACACCCACACGCGCACACAACAGCTCCAGCTCTCTCTCTCTCTCTCTCTCTCTCTCTTTCACTCTCTCTGTAGAGTCTATTGTTGTTTTGTTGCACACAAAAAACATCACAAAATCAATTAATCCTGAATCCTCCAAACCCCTTCTTCCTGGGCAATCTGTTTTTGGTGGCAAAACCAACAAGAAAGAGAAGGAAAAACCAAGAAAAGAATCCAAAAAGCGAGAGATGTTTTGTGGGGAAGTTTCACGTCGAAGAAGCATCCCACACGCAGCCAAATCCAGATAATTAATGGGTATCTTCATTTGACACAAACAAAAACTCTTCTTCCGTTTTTGGACCTTTCCTTTCTTTTCCACACTCCTTGTTCTTTTCTCTCTTTCTCTCTCCCCCTTCTCTCTCTATATATATGATAGATACATGTGTAATAGTATGATTAAAAGGATTGATATCCTATCGCTTTATGTGCCCACCGCCGCATGTTGGTCCGCTTGGAAGTTGTTGCCTATGGTCATTAGTGAAACAATTGTCACTTCTCCAATTCCAAACCTAAGTTCTTCTTGTTTTTCTTCTTCTTCTTCTTGTGGGTCTTGTTTTTTGGCCTTCGATAATGTCGCAGAAGAGACATCCTGAGGATGGTAGAGTTCCTCGACCGGAAGGGACGAGCCCTGATGATAAGCGTCGAAAGATTCCTGCTTTCAGGAAGCAAGTCTCAATTCTTCATCTTTATTTAATATATATATATATATTTAAATTCTCTTAGACTAATTACTTGGTGTGAAATTTGGGGTTGAAAAATGAACTGGGTTTTGCTTTGTTTTGTGTGTCCCTTTTGTTTTGTTGTTGAATTTCCCGAGGCAACGTGGGTTGGTTTGGGTCAGGTTAGGTGCGAATTGGGTTCGCTTTTTTGAAATTGGAATGGGATTTTGCTTGTGGTCAAATTTGATTGAAATTCTTAGGCTGAACCGAAATGCTGAAGACTGATGTAAGATTGCTTGTTTCTGGGAAATGGTGTGTGTTTTGTGCTTCGCAATGGTTAGTGTTTTTCCTTTGGCTTTTATGCTATGGAGAATTAACGTGAGAGTTCTTTTCAGAAGTGAAATGTTAGTGTAATTGTGTGTGTGTGTGTTACGAAGTTTGGTGATGAACTTTTACTTTGTGAAATTTGATTGCATTTGGTCTGACCTTGACATGATCGACAATAGATGTTGGGATTTGGGAATTGTTTCTCTGGAATACTAATGAGTTCTGTTATGTATGAGGGGGATAAGGAAGAAAAGCTTATGTGATAGTTATTTTAGCTCGTACTGAGATGTTGGTCTTTGGAATAATTTTTTTTCAGCATTTTGAGGACGTTACATTTCAATGTCAACAAATCCTTTCTAATTAATGAGTTTCCATTAATTTTCAGGGTTGTTATGGAGGCAATGAGGGTGCATTCATTGGAGCGATGCCTGGAGCCTTTGATTCGGCGAGTGGTAAGTGTATTTCTTTTGATCATAGATTTTATATCTGCATAAACTCAAGTCTTAATCTGAGTTCTTTGTGAATTTGTGATGGGATTGTTAGCTAGCTGGGAAACAACAGTGCAATTTAGGATCTTTTAGAATTCTTTAAACTTGATAAGGAAATCAGTAATTAAAAGACTTGGAATTGTACGATACCATCATGCCTTGCAGGGTGCAGCTAGAATGCATGAGCCCACTTTGTATTGAGATGAACTCTGGCCTGACTTCAGGCATCCTACCCACCTCATTACTCATGAGGGCTGCACTCTCTCTCAAAGTAGCCCCTCGACCATAAAATTTGGTAATAGGCTGAACTTCTTGTAAGCCGCAGATTGCCTCTTCCTTAGACTCACATTTCACATGTGTAACAATTTAGGATTACTTTTAGCCTGGATAGGCTTTAGAAGAACATATTTATCTCATTTATTGCTACAATCATTTAATGATTTATCTTAAGTAACTGCTAACCACTTTAAAGCTGTTAATATTGTAGAGCAGTGCACTAAAAATCAGTGCGCGGTGCTCCTTAGATGATAAGAGTTTAACAAATTTATTTTCTTGCATTGGTCTAGTCTCTTTGGTATACCTGTGATGTTGATTTTCCCCCCTCTTGATATGCAACTTAGATAGTTTTTGAACGATAATTGCATATGAATTCAAAATTTAGCCCTTTATGCATTTTTACTTGTGATTTATCATATTCATTTCTCTCTTTTCAATAAGCATGCATGCGGGTTTGAGTTTTAATGATTGTTGCTGAATAATTTATGTTTTTTCCAGGTTAAAGAGGAAGTTGAGTTGGCCTTAAAAAAGCATTTGAACAATATTAAACAGTAAGAAGTTGTACTTTAGGGATATTTGTGCAATTCTAACCTCCTCCTGCAGGGGCAGAGGTTACCAAGTTGGCTACCGTATTATATTTGGTAATTAACCTTTTGTATATATTTTTCAGGAATTGTATGAAAGAGACCCATTCTTCTGAATCAAGGAGCTTAAAGCTACGGTTTTTAACCAATCTCTCTCTTCCAGTATTCACTGGAGCCCGAATTGAAGGCGAAGAATGTTCCAGTATACAAATAGCCTTAGTTGATTGTGTTACTGGACAAATTGTTAAATCTGGTCCTGAATCCTTAGCCAAGGTGGAAGTCGTTGTTCTTGAGGGTGACTTTGATGGTGAGGAGGGTGACAGTTGGACAGTTGAAGAGTTCAAGAATAACATTGTAAGAGAGAGGGAAGGGAAAAAACCCCTTCTTACCGGTGAGGCAGTTCTGAATCTTAAAGATGGTGTAGGCATTGTGGGTGAAATTTCTTTCACGGATAACTCAAGCTGGACGAGGAGCCGTAGATTCAGGCTTGGGGCAAGAGTTATGGATAGTTTTGATGGAATCAAAATAAGGGAAGCAAAGACAGAATCTTTCATCGTCAGGGATCACCGTGGAGAACGTAAGTGCTTCTTATCAAGATTTGACAGTGTCAATACAATACTTCTACTTGATAGATGCCGCGTATTTTTTCCCTTTCCAATTTCGTTTAGTTATTATTTATTATTTTGCATAATTTTCAAAGTCATTTATTCCCTTTGTTGTTGGTTATACTGTAGTCTTATCAATCCTTCCTGCTTATTTAATAGGCAGTTTTATTTCAAATTTTTAAGAACTGTTGCCTTTCTGATTTTGTTAAAAGTATGAACTCATAAATTTACAGTCAATTCCTTCGCTTATTTATTCGTTTCTCATTGCAGTGTACAAAAAGCACCATCCTCCGTCTCTATCTGATGAAGTATGGAGATTAGAAAAGATTGGCAAAGATGGAGCCTTCCATAGGCGTCTGAGCCGGGAAAGCATCTATACTGTGAAGGATTTCCTTACCTTACTCTTTGTGGATCCTCTAAGACTCCGAAATGTGATTACCAACTTTTGACTTCTGTCGCCTCAATCTTTTACCTTAAAATATTCCATCTGTACAAAGGTGTCAATTCTGTATTCCAGTCTAGAGGAACAATTCTCTTTTTTTAGTTACCTTTAGAGTAACATTAGTGTTTCATCCATGCTTGTGATTCCAACTTTATGATTTCTGCAAACATGTTAGACCACTACTCAAACTGCTTAAGATGAGTTTTTCATGCCTAGAAGATGGTGCACTTCGTTTAACAACTTATTAATCAAGAACCAGTTCATTTGGATATATGCAGATCCTTGGGACAGGTATGTCTGCTAAGATGTGGGAAGTCACGGTGGAGCATGCACGGACATGTGTACTCGACAAGAGGGCGTGCATGTACTGCCCTTCCAATTTACAGCAGAAAACTGGGGTTGTTTTCGATGTGGTGGGGCAAATAATGGGACTGCTTTCGGAAGGCCAATACATCCCCGTGGATAAGCTGTCTGAAACTGATAGGGTATAGCATTTGTTGACTTGGATGTTTCTTGCTTTTGATTGTTGAACTATCTGGTTACTTACAATTGAATCTCTCATTCAGGCTGACGCCCACAACATGTTAATATCTGCTTTTGAACATTGGGGAGAAGTTGTTATTTTCGAGGATGAAGCCTCTCTTACAGGGGGCTCACCCCACTTGACAAATGCGCTTTATTCCCCGGGCTCACCAAAGACAGATGGTTCTACGGGGAGCAAATTTTTGCCTTCTCACAAGATCGGTGGATTTGAATATGTGCAATCGACCGCAACTTCCCCAGATATCATTTCGTCAATATGTTCTGTTGGTGGGACCAGCGCCTTGGATGATTACACCTTACACACCATTGACACTATGGATCTTAGGTATGACCAGACACTAAATTTCCCAGGCCAAGTCACCAATTCCCTCATCTGCGACTCGGAACCCATCATGCAAGCTTTCTGTGACGAGGATCATCTGCAGTTTTTCGATAACGACCTTCAGTCACAGAACATTGGTTTGGAATCACCAGCTGATTTACAGAGTGCTGTGGACGGCTTCATGCGCACCACGGCCGTTGCCATTGCTCAGAGAAGATGGAAAAAGCTAGCCAGTGTTCTCAAGTGGTTCTTCGTAATGTTGAATCTGAAAAGAACCCATGTCGGGAAAATCCAAAGATTTTAGTCATGGGGTGTGTGAGAAAAGTCTTCTTGTGATTGCAAATAGTGTTAGGAGTGCTGCCCGGATTTAGATTTTCGCGTGCAGGGTATAGAAGTGAAAACAAGTTGGAGACTCATAAGATGTAAATACATCTGGTTAGCTCATTAGTGTGTCTTGGCTGTGATGGTGGCCAGAGCTAGAAAAACTCCTTCGCACTTTGCATAATCTGGTTGCTGGGTATGGTTGATGCTTAAACATGAAGCAGACTGAGGTGCTGAATATGTTCAGTAGCTTTCAGCGCGGATCATAATCTTGTATAAATCAATGAATCATTTGTTCAATAAATTTATCCTTTTGCAATGGGTGTGCGTGTGTGTTTTGACTAATTTGTATGTCAGTTCGTTTTGGAATCACAGTAGAAATAATAACTTGTACCTGTTGCATTACAAATCTCTCACAATGCTTCAGTAAAAAAAAAAAAAAAAAGTTTACTATTTGAGTAACTTTGCATTCACAGAGGAGAGAGTGAAATCTAGAAGGAGATGAGAAGCTATAAAGCAACAAAAAAAAAAAATCTCAAATTGAAAGTAAATTGTTTAACTTGGCTGATAAAAAAACAATCGAGTCTTTATTTTCCTCCTATCTTCTTTGATTCTTCAACATTAATCCAATCTCATGAGAAAAGATAAAAGAGATCTGCAGGTGAAAATGTAGTCCTATTTTTCTGCAAAATTTTGTTGCCAAAGAAAAACGGATCTTCTGGTAGTGGGAAAGCGAGAGACGTAATTAGAGAAGAGAGAGAGAAAGTTAGAGAGAGAGAGAGAGAGGGAATAAGAGATTAAAGAGCTGGTTGGAATGATTTTTTTGCGTAGTTATGAGATTGGGAATGTCCTAATGGGTCAAGACAAGGCTCGTGCGGCGTTGGGGGGCTTGGAAGGCACCATGTGGGGGCGAGGCTCCGGCGACGGGGGTGGAGCAATGTTGTTAATGGCGGAAGGAAGAGAGAGAAAAAGGAGGAAGAGAGAAAGAGGAGAGAGAATTTAAAATCATGTTAACTTTCGAGCTAAGCAATGTTACGATGTCGTGCTTTACACTGGAAATCTGATGAAACACTTTTTTTAAAAAAGTTAAAGGGTTAGGTAAAATGACTATTATGCACTTACAATATCCAGCCAATCACCAATATACTCCAGCTATAGTCGCAAATGAACCTGCTTTAACCGGTTACTCCCACTGACATAGTCTCATCAATTACTAAATAATACAGCATGTTCTCACTACAACCGGCCCAGTGTATGATGTGTATTCCTGATGTATCGTAGAAATGGCCGGTTTTGTGAAGGCTAGCATTCTGCTTCTGCCCTCTCAAATGACGTGTCGTTTTGCCTTTTAAATTTTGTAGTACAAGTTCCGCTGGAAAATTGACAGTGTTTGTCGTTTATGTGAAACAACATGTTTTCTTTACAAAAGTTTTGCTCTCATTAAAGTTGCCGCCTCTGATGAGGTGAAGTAACAATGAAAGTTGAGGAATGAGACGCAACCTATCGCTCATCGTCTTAGAGCTTTTTTTTTTTTAAATTTTGAAATGGGGAATTTTATTGAAACTAAAACAATTACAAACATAATTGTATGAGGCCACTGAATGTGAAAAAATCTGACCGTAAATACTCATTGGATTCATTGGTAAAGATAAATGAACTACATAAACTAAATTCAAATATCAAGAACTAGAAGGGAAAAACCCACGCGATACACACAATAAAGCTCCTACTACAGCTGATGGAAAAGAGTAGTTGACCAAAGCCCAACCCTCCTCATCGAGGGTACATACAACGTGGTTTAAGCTAAGGTCTAGTCAGACACTACACACATTCAGCCAATAGCAAGCAAAAAAAAAAACAAAACAAACTAAACCAAAAGGTGGAGAGATCACGTGCATTATTACAACAAAAGTGTTATTACGCATAGACATTACTGGATGCAATGGGATCTCTGCCGCAATTATTTTACATAAACCAAGATAAAAATCAAACAAAAAAGAAGAAAAGCTATTTTTGACTTATTTATCCTTAAAAGTTATTTTTTGACATGTTTGAATAGACTCTAAAAAAAAACACTTTTGGCTTTTATAAACACTTTTGGGAGAAACCAATTATTTGATGCTTATGTATAATTTTTTTATTTATATCGTTTTACCTTTATTTAATAATAACAAATTAAGAATACTATCCATGTCCTTCAATTGCACTGCTTTTTATATCAATAAGAGTTCTTAACTTATTTAATCAAACATGTTCAAAATTTTTTTTAAATTAAAAGCTCTTTTTTATGTACCAAAAATATGTTATCTAGTTGTTAATTTGTTTAGTGGAAGGAAATGATGTCGGAGAAATTTAAACATATAGCATAATCTTGTACTCGTGTTGAAATATAATAAAAGTTAGCCAAAATTAAAATATTTTACAAATAGTAAGAATTAAGAATTTGAGTATGCGATGAGAGCCGTCACATAAAATATATTATTTTGATTTTCTAAATTGATTCAAAAATTGATTTTTTAATCATTTTTTTTTTTTTTTTTTTGGATTTTAAACATCCCAGGTGCCCTCTAAATTTACTCTACAAATAATTCTATTCCAGACTTGTCAGGGATTGAACCTGAGGCCAAGCTCTTTAACCCCTCACTCTACTGCTGGGCTAATCCCAACGGCCCATTTTTCTAATTTTACTTGAATAGCTATACATGCAACCTAAAAGAAACTGTGCAAAATACACATTTATACCATAATATTCTCTCTTATAATATTTGAATTTGTGTTCAAAAATAAACTGAACGTGCTCATAATCATCCTCAATTTGACCATATTTGCTTGAGAATTTTTGGGCATTTCTTTTTTAAAAAAATCGTAATTCAAACATTTTTATTACATTTTTTTTTTAAAAACTGAATTTCTGCTCATGTTCATAAACCAGCCTTAACGGATGGAACTATAAACGGTCACCTGCAAAAAGGTTGCGCAATTTACTTGTTTTCATATTTCATTGAACTCTTTGACTGTGTTTGAAAATATACTTGGAATTTATAAGATAAAGCTTATTTATAATAACACGTAAAAGTTTTAAATTGTAGTAGTAATATAACGTGTAAAAGCTGTATAATACAGCGGTTGTCAAACAACTTCAGCCATCAAGAAAACGACATATCTTAACAAGTTCAGCCATCAACAAAACGACATATCGTTGAAGACTTCTAACACGCTGTCCACTAGCGGTAAAGCCACAAAGAGAACCTTATTACCAGCGAAGTTTTAACGGAGAAGAAGAATCTGCAATCGAATGGACAGACGCTGAAATGCCACCGCCGAAGAAAGGGAAGACCAAGGCCAAAGCCAGCAACCCGCCCGAGTCGAGTCAGTCCTCCGATCGGAACCCCAAGTTCCCGTCCTGCCTCCGCGCCGTCCCTCCATCCTCCGTCGCGATCACCGTCCACGCCAAGCCGGGCTCCAAGACCGCCTCCGTCACCGACTTCTCTGACGACGCCGTGGGCGTGCAGATCGACGCGCCGCCCAAGGACGGAGAGGCCAACGCCGCTCTCCTCGACTACCTCAGCTCCGTCTTGGGCGTCAAGAGACGGCAGGTCTCCATTGGATCGGGATCGAAGTCCAGAGACAAGGTCGTCATCGTCGAGGACGTAACCCTAGAAAGCGTTTTCCACGCTCTGGATCGAATCTCGAAGTGCGGCTGATGATGAAGAGGTTGGTTTCAAAAATTTGATTGAAATTGAATGTTAATTGTGGAATAGATTTCCCTTTCTTGTTTGAATAAATTCAAATTTGGCTATGAATTTTGAGAAATTTTGAACTTTTTGTGGTTGGGCGGTTGTTGCCATTGCCAGTGTAATAGGGTGGTGCTCAATAATGGTGAATCTGAAAAGAATTCATGTTGGAAAAATTCAAAGCTTTTAGTAATGCCTGGATTCAGATTTTCGCGTGCAAGATATAGAAGTGAAGACAAGTCGAGACTCATAACATGTAAAATCTGGTCGGTTCATTAGTGTGTCTTAGCTATGATTGTGGCCAGAGCTAGGAAATCTCCTTTGAACTTCATGTTTAAGCTGCGAATATGTAGATGATGTTGTTTTTCTTTTCATTCGTGAATAATTTTCTTTGAATCTATTTTTTTTTTCCAATTACTATTTTTTGACTCTTAAATCTCTTCTTTATCATCTTTGTGCTGCATTTTATTTGAAAAATGGATGATTCATTAACAAAGAGGTCAAAACTGTATATTTAATAAACTCAATAGCTAGATCTTTAAAAGGGAAGGTGACTCCTCCATAAGTTGTAGAGTTCAAATTCCCTCAATTCCAAATTCATATATATATCGTTGTATATTCAAATTTCTCTATTCATATTCATATATATATCCGGCTAGACTGAAACAAACGTTTTCTCATTGGATATATAGGTCCTGTTAGTGTAAAACGCCATCCCGCTACCATCTCGGTCTTTTTACTACGAGCTTGTGGACAAAACTACTGGGTTGGGAGTGTAGCTACGTGCGTGTAATTGTTGTTGGGGCTACAACCATGACGCTCGTTTTCTTTCTTCCTCGCTTGCTTGTCACTAGGGCCGGCTAGCTTCAAGTCCAAAAAAAAAAAAATAAATAAATATATGAGAACAAACAAATGACAATTCACACATCCCGTACTTGCGTATTCTCATTGAACACTCGTGTCAGTTGTCAACACACTTTTCTATATTTAATCCAAAATTTCCATCCCGAAATTTCCTTCAAACTTCATTAAATGCGGCCTATAAATACCACACATCTTTCACCCATTGACTTAAACAAAACAACACCGGCACCAAGGCTAACCACGAAACAAAAAAATGAAGAAACAAAAAGAAGGTGAAGGGCATGTAGTTGTTCTCACATACCCAGCACAAGGCCACATAAACCCACTCCTCCAATTCGCCAAACGCTTAGCCTCCAAAGGCCTCAAGACAACTCTAGCCACCACTCACTACACTCTCAAATCCATCACCACCACCACAACCTCCGTACAAGTCGAGCCCATATCCGACGGCTACGACGAAAGCGGATTCTCACAAGCCCCGAACCTTGAGTCCTACTTGGAGTCATTCAGAGCCATCGGATCAAAGTCCTTGGAAGAGCTGATAGTGAAGTCAAACGACACAGCCTGGCCAGTCAACTGTGTCGTTTATGACTCTCTGCTTCCTTGGGCTCTTGATGTGGCCAGAGCACATGGTGTTTTTTGTGCTGCTTTTTTGACCAACTCGGCTTCTTGTTGTTCCTTGTATTGGCGTATTAGTCAAGGTGGCTTGGATTTGGAGAGAGAAAGAGGGTCTGTTATGGTGGCGCCTGGGGTTCCTGCACTTGGGGTTGATGAGATGCCTAGTTTTCTAAGTGAGGATAGTCAATCTCCATATTTGGCTTTGATCATGAAGCAGATCCAGAGACGTGAAGAAAATGATTGGGTTTTCTGCAACAGCTTTGAAGAGTTGGAAAGTGAGGTAAATTGTTAATATCAAATACTGGTCATTTTTTATATGTAGCTAGTTTAAGTAGTAGCATTACGCTTCTTTTTTGATAAAATTACTCAAATTTTATGATAAATTGTTTAACTTGTAAGTCCAGAGTTTAGGCTACTAAAACTAAACCGAGAAATTTGATTATATATAATATGTTTTGACTTGGTCGATTGTATATAAGATAATTTGATTTAATTTCTTTTAAAAATTAAGTTGTTGTTAAAAATAGATTAATATATATATATTTTGGTAGGATTCTTTTTAGATTTTTTTTGTATGAAATTAACAATTTTAGTTCGATTTTGTCCCCCTTCAAACCGACAATGAACACCTATTTTAAAATAGAAGTTTGTGGGCTGAATTGGCATGTCATCCTTTGTAGTATATTTCGACAACTTAACATTGAATTTCAATAAAATATTATGAAGCGCCCAAATCAATAAATAATGGTAGAATTTGGAAAGAAACATTCTTGTTATTTGCTCTGTGCTTAAATTCTTTTTCTTTAAATGAGTTCGCCTAACGGGTAGGATACAACAGTATTTCTATTTAAATTTTAACCACCTGTATTAATTTCTCAGCAATTTAGAACATTTTGTTGAATTCAAGAGATGTTTTACTAAAATTAAAAGTTTTAAGGAGTATATTGTCAATCCAAAAAAATTTAGGTGTCAAATGTTCCAAATATGATCTATGATATGGGTTAATCGCATAACTATACTAGCTAGTCTTCATTATTTTTTAATTTGTGCATCTGTTTTTAGAAACTACAAAGATTTTTTTAAAATTTGAAAAACTTGTTTCAATTTTATCCCTTGTAGTTCTTTTTAACTTAAAATATATAGAGATAAGATAAAAATACCCTTGATTAAACCTAATTTGTTTATGAAATATATGTTTCTTCTCAAAAAAATTTTAAAAAATATATTTCAAAATTTAAAGTCATAAACTTTAGATCTTTTTTGAAATTTGATATTGTTTTAGAATTTTTTTATGTTTTTAATGTATAAAATATTTATCATAATTATGTAAAGGTAGTTATATTGTTTTTTCTAATTTTTTTATTTATAGAGATAAAATTGAAATAAGTTTTTAAAATTTCAAAGATATTTTTATAGTTTCTAACATGATAAATTGAAAAATAGTTAAAACCATGAAGTAGAATTATGTAATTAGCTCCTTATATATTAATATTCATGGTACATGTCATCTGAACATTGCAGTTGATCTATATATTATCACCAGCACTTTTCGTGCATGGACAGAAGGTTCCCTAATTTTTATTTTTTGAATGAGAATATGTTGGTAATAATAAACGTTTCTTCTATATATATATATAGTCTCTCACGCTATAAAGGGAAACAAAATGGATTTCTAGATGGAGAATTAAACTAACAAAAAGTACTCACGTTTCATTTCCAAAAATTAGAAGAATATGTATTATGTACTCGGTCCTAATATCTCATTTGATTTATTATGTTGAACAGCTAGTGAAAGTCATGCAAGGACTCTGGCGCTTACAAATGGTGGGTCCAATGGTGCCATCAGCCTACCTAGACCAACAAATAGAAGGAGACACATCTTATGGAGCCAGTCTATGGAAGCCAACAAGAGACCAGTACATGACATGGCTGAACACAAAACCACCCAACTCTGTCGTTTATGTGTCGTTTGGAAGCATGGCTGACATTTCACACAAACAAGTTGAAGAAATAGCATGGGGTCTGAAAGCAAGTGAGAAACATTTCCTTTGGGTCATAAAAGAGCCTGAAAACAACCTTCCAAAAGGGCTTTTGAATCCAGTTGGTGAAGCAGGAATGGTGGTGACATGGTGTGACCAGCTAGAGGTTCTGTCCCACCAATCCGTCGGTTGCTTTGTGTCGCACTGCGGATGGAACTCGACACTAGAGGGGCTGAGCCTCGGTGTCCCAATGGTGGCAGTGCCGCAGTGGAGCGACCAGCCGATGAACGCCAAGTTTGTGGAGGAGGTGTGGGGGGTTGGGGTGAGAGCCAAGAGGAATGAGGAAGGGATTGTTGGGAGGGCAGAGATTGAGATGAGTGTGAGGGAAGTGATGGAAGGAGAGAGAAATGGAGAGATAAGAAGGAATACATTGAAATGGAGAGAGGCTGCAAAGAAGGCTGTTAGTACTGGTGGAAGTTCT